>JAODAL010009649.1:0-109509 GCA_025379985.1 Phyllomedusa bahiana | reverse complement strand
TTGTGGCCGAATTCCATTTTGCACGGGAAAAGCTGTCCTCCCCCGGCCAGTTGTTTGATCAGAGGGGTGTTCAGTGCGGCGGGGGGCCACAGCTACCCCAAGGAGAACTCGCTAGTCCACCATAAATGTGGAGAGACTCACCTTTGTCAAGATGAATCAGGCGTGGATCGGCAAGGATTTCCAAACACCAATGCTTGATGCATCAGATTAGATCAGCCATGACGCCTCACCAAAACTTTGAGAAATGAGTCTGGATTCTTCGGGCTACCTGCCTTAGCTAATATTCTGATGCTGCCCCCCGCCTGATGCCACACATCTGCCAGCTGCTCCATCTACCACCCACCATCTTTACCAGGGACTGGTATTGCCACCCACCTCCACACTTTGTCATTGTTCCAATCTTTGGCTTACTCATGCTGCCGCCACCTCCACGCTCTGTCATTGTGCCACTCTGTGGCCTACTCATGTTGCTGCCACCTCCAGAATTTGTCATTGTGCCACTCTCCGACCTCATGTTGCTGCCGCCTCCTCCACACTCTGTCATTGTGCCAATCTGAGGCCTACTCATGTTGCTGCAAACTCCAGAATTTGTCCTAGTGCCAATCACCGACCTCATGTTGCTGCTGCTGTTCCTGCTGCCTCCTCCACACTCTGTCATTGTGCCACTCTGTGGCCTACTCATGTTGCTGCCACCTCCACACTCTGTCATTGTGCCACTCTGTGGCCTAGTGATGTTGCTGCCACCTTCTCAACCTGTCATTTGCCACTCTGTGGCCTACTGATATTGCTGCCACCGCCACACTCTGTCATTGTGCCACTCTGTAGCCTACTGATGTTACTGCCACCTTCACACTCTGTCATTGTGCCACTCTGTGGCCTACTGATATTGCTGCCACCTCCACACTCTGTCATTGTGCCACTCTGTGGCCTACTGATGTTGCTGCCACCTTCTCAACCTCTCATTTGCCACTCTGTGATCTAGTGATGTTGCTGCCACCTCCAAACTCTGTGATTGTGCCACTCTGTTTCCTACTCATGCTGCTGCCAACTGACCGCTGTCTCACTGGAACACCCTGTGGTTTCCTAATGCTGTTTCTACCCTCCACCATTCTATGATGTTGCCACTATGTTTGGTTTTTCCCTTCTTTTAATCTGTCAGAAGGAATGAAAAGGACAAACACAACCGATTGTGTCTTCGGAAAAGCCGTACGGCCAGTATGACATGGTCCTTTGTTTGCATCAGGATTGTCTGATGATTAACTAGCCAAAAGCAGGGGTGGATACAGAACACAGAAGATATGCAAATATCCCATTTACTGCTCATCTCTGTTTTGGATCAACTCTTGTTTGTTTTTGGTTTTAGCAATGCTGATGGATTATTGACCGATTGAAAGCGGACACTGACAGATGAAAGGAAGGGCAAAATGATCGGTGACGTCAACGCAAAATTACTGCCAACACCCTCTCCACTCTTATGGGGGGGGCTCTACATGTATCAGCGTTTAACAGAACAGGTTCTGTCATAATCTGTGGAATCATCTGATGTAGGTGTAAAAGGAGTGCGCTCTTTGATGCTATTGTAGGATCTTGGCCCTCAGCCCGGTTCTTTCCAGCTGGCGCTGACATGACTTTGTCGGGCTGCGTTCCTACTTCAGTTTTTTGGTCAGTTTTGCCCCTGTAACTGCCCAGAGAAGTGAAGTGTGAAGCGATTTTAAGAGTGGCGGCTGTCATCTGCGTATCATACTAAAACACAGCATTGTATGAAGACCAAACCACGCTCCCTATGCGTATTTGAGCATGGCACAATGTTCTACAACACCCTACAGGCTCACTGCAGCCAGGAAATAGCTGTTTCGTAACGCGATTCGCCGCTAATAAATTAAGGTCGTAACAAATTTTTGTGGAAAATTCGGCGAACCTGGCAATTAGAATTTTTGAGAGGTTCGCCCATATCTAATCTTAGTATAAATTAGTATAAAGTCCATGTTTATAGAGGGGAGTGTAAACCGGGTAGGATCATTTTCTTATGGGTAGAGTGGAAAGCAATTATAAGGAGCATCTCTCTTTCTGGGGGTCCTGTCCTGCGTCACAAAGACAACATATTGATATGAATGAGCACTGTGTAATGCCAACCTGTTGTCAAAAGACCCATCTAACAAGTATGGGTTGTACAAAATGGAGTACCCTTTATACCCAGAAGCTTTAAAGAGAACCTGTCACATAGATTATGCCTCTTTTGCTAGTGACAGACCTGCTGTTTCCAGCAATGTGTCCCTTATTCTGTAAGATGCTGCCGTTTTAGAGTATTTAATGCTCAAATCTGGCAGTTTTCAGCCAAAGAAGAGTCCAGCTTATTTATGAGCAGGTGTTAGCCCCGCCCACCAAAAGCTAGCCCCACCCACATGACAATTATTCACATGTTTCTACCTATTAAATGTAATAGGTTAATCAGTTATGAGGTGGACAGGGCTAGCCTCAGGTGGGCAAGTCATAATTAAGCTGACTCTTTTCATGACTTTTCTGGCTGAAAACTGCAGATTTGAACATTAAATAAGGGACACAGCGCTGGAAACAGCATGTCTGTCACCAGCTTGTGCTGTCCTCAGCAAGGGGGGCATAATCTATGTGACAGGTTCTCTTTAGGTAGTAATAGAGGAATCATCGATAAGGTGTCTAACTTTGAAAACTGCTATATTAGTGGTCAGCTCATCATCTGTGCACAGCCAATGGACAAGATACAAGTATTAGCTGTTTCAGTGTCAGGGCAGAATTACTGTGCCACCTGGTATCTGTGTAGTCATTTAGAAAACTCTGGGGAAGTGGAAGGGAGAGGGCAATCTCGGTGCTGCTATGGGATATTGATTTATCGGTACAGTGGGTACAGTGTGGTATAATACTACAGTACCATTTACACAATGCCATACATTTCATCAAAAAGGATGATGCTAAAGCTATTAAAGGGCAGATGAAGGTGATGGTGCTGGTTAAGGGGTGTAAACAAACTGATACAGGTTCTCTTCAATTGGCTCACAACTTTACAATATCTATTTCTGTAGTGATCCCTCAAGTCACAGGATTTTCCCCATACAATGGACTTTCCTGGGACATTATATCTTGAAACCAGACTCATCTTACAATGTCACAGGCACTGGCGACCTGGAGCCTATGTGATTGATGGGAGATCCAGCCGCTATACTGATGCCTCTACCCTGTGTCAGTCACTGCACTGGTTGCCCATCCAGTACAGGATACAGTATAAACTCAGCACTCTCACCCATAAAGCTCTCCACAGCGCTGCTCCTCCCTACATCTCCTCCCTAGTCTCTGTCTACCGCCCTACCCGCTCTCTCCGCTCTGCTGATGATATCAGACTACATTCCTCAATCATCCGAACCTCCCATGCCCGCCTACAAGATTTCACACGTGCGGCACCAATTCTCTGGAATATGCTACCGCGGGCAATCAGGCACATTCACAACCCTCACAGTTTTAAGAGGGCCCTGAAAATACATCTTCTCGGTCTGGCCCACCAAGATCCCTAACTGCTATCACACACATCTGTCACTCCCTGCACTTGGGCACTCACAGGCACTTATCTGTATATAGATGTACAGTCTGGGTGGCAGGTTCATCCATTTTTCATGTAAACCACCCCCTATTTATGAAACATGGCCGGACCATTGTAAACTTGGCACTTCTTACTGTATGTTTCACCCATACACCCTAATAGATTGTAAGCTCTCACGAGCAGGGCCCTCACACCTTGTGTCTCATTTGTAAGTACTTTTAATGTGTAATGACTGTATGTTTACCCTTGAATTTGTAAAGTGCTGCGGAATATGTTGGCGCTATAGAAATAAAGATTATTATTATTATTATCATTTGTTTTGTAAAACATCTGTATAAGTATAGTACATGCAGTGACTTGTGGTCTAGTAGTGCCTCTCTACGGTATAGTACATGACTACTTGCTCTGTGCAGGTGTTTAAATATTTTAGGATAGCTCAAGGCTAAGAAGGTTAAAAAACTACTGGGATCGGAACGGGACCACCCCAACAACTGATCAGTAACACCCATTTTAAGGATGCTTTTACACAAGCACCACCCTATGCGGGGGCCATTGCAGGATGCCAGAAATCCTTTGACACGCTTCTGTCTGGGGGCGGTATATATTGTGCAGACCTAGTATATGCTGTACAGGATCCTAATGAAGCTCATGTCCTTTAATAGGACTGGTGATATTTTCTGACATGTCTCTTTTACTGAATCCTTATGTTCCTGTAAAATAACAATTCTGGAACAGCTTCTCTTATAACTCCCTGTTGTGCTCTTTCTCTATTGTTCCTCCTAGAAATGTATTACTGAATCTGTCAGATGGGTGTTACCATTCCAGTTTTCAAAGGGGTGTGTCCTTGCACACACTGACTTTCAGCACTGAATGGGAAGACCCTCAATTGGTAACACCCATCTGACAGTTTGGTAAGAAATTTCTAGGAGGAATTACAGGGGAAGCTCACAACTTAGAGATTTAAGAAAAGATTCTCCAGAACTCTTATTTCATGGACAATACTAGTATATACTAAAACAGACATATCATGAGCAGCTATAGTCCTCCTTTAACATTGATATGGTTTCCAGTTTCCAGTGGATTTTTCTGGCTGTTATATGTAAGGACTTGCTTTATCTGTATGCGTTATCTGCTTTATTTTCATTAATCCTCATTTTGCATTATAGTAGGTGACATTTTCCAGAATCAGTTCTCCATAGAGTTATGGCCTCAAGTTACAATAGTTTTAGCTTGCAGCAGGCGCCCTGGACTGCATCTATATTGCTCAATGTTCAAGGTGGAAAGTTGCTCTATGTCAACAGGCTTCAATAAACAGCCTTTGTATTTTCAGCGGTGCTTACTTTTGGCTGTTGGTGGATTTCCCTGACTTGTGTAATAGTCTTTTTCAATAAACCTTCTTAAACAAAAAACCTGAACCTAAGTGCTCTGCTGCCGTAATATCATTGGTTCGTGACCAGGTTGTTAACCTGTAGTAAACTACGCAGATATGTAACATTTCTTTATCTTACTTTGTGTGACCCATTTCCAGCAATTGTAACTCTGCCTCCTTCCTAAAAGGAAAGGCTATTTAGGCTACAGAATGTGCAGCTTCCTGTAAGTTTTTGCAACACAAGCCAGAGATCTCACTTGTGTTCTCAGTGCAGAACCATCGCCATGTGGCCAGTGATCCTCTTCTGCCTCTACTTTCTGAGAATTTCATCAGCCTGTGACTTTACGCCATCATCCCCCCAAGAGACCGGCATAGTCTGCAGGGTGACGCAGCCAGCAGCATTAGTGTGTAAGTTATTGCCTCATCTTAAGGAGCCTTATGTTCACTCTATCTCATTATAAATAGCTAATTGTCCTTGATGAATAATTGTCCCATAAGTAATGTACAACCAGAATTGGGTTTGGGGATGGAAAGGCCCAGGTTGGTTTTATAAAGACTAAATTGCCAAGTACAGAATGTTTTATTGAGTTGTAGATTTTTTTTCTTTATCAGTCACTAAAAAAAACTTAGTTAATATAATATTTGTTATTTTTTTCATCATGTTATATAGGCTATAGCTTATTGAATACTTTTACACTGTTATTTTACCCAATATATGCTAGTTGCTGCTTCCATTAAGGCTAATCTTATGCTGTTTCCTGCAGTGTCCATTTATACTATGACCCTCATCTAAAATGTCTAAATATTAAGGAAAACAGTAAACAAAAAAAGGCGTCCAGAATTGCGCACCCTTGTGTATTAATGTAACACTAGTCTGAGTGGTAGCTAGGTGGTTGTGAGTGCGCTCACCTGGTATTGTTGTGCGATAGGCAAAGGAGGCACAACACTCTGTACAGCAGCTAGTTGGTATGCACAAGTAGTCTGGAAGAATGCACATAGTCCCTGGCGTTAATTCGGGTCCGTGATCCACAAGGTCCAGGATAGTATGGATAAAGCAATATTATCGGTTTGACTATAGCTGAAAAATAGCCGGGGACATTAAAGCGCAAACAAACTAAAAAAGTCTTGTGTTTATTGGCAATATTGAAGTTCCGCGTTTTGTGTAAGGGTGAACTTCTTCAGACTTCATAACATATGAACAGATCCTGTTATTGTAAATGTGTCCAAGACTGCAGGAGACTACAACTACGAATCCTACATAAGACCAAAAAGTTCCATGAGGCAAGTGGGCAAAAAACTACAAAGAACTACCATGTAGTAGGTAAGACTTTATAGTTTTTTACCCACTGATTTTTGCCCAAATCAGGCAGACAGGATGGCAGATAACGGCAGATTCAGGAACCCAAGTATCAGACAGACAAGACGGTAGATAATAGCAGAATCAGGAATACAGGTAACAGGCAGACAGGACAACAGGAAACAGCAGGGCTAAACGTATGCAAGAACACAGACACACCGATAGGTGACAGCAGGAACAGGAACACAGAGGTCAGGAGCTCAGAGGGACATTAATGAACTGACCAGGAACAGAGGCAGGAAGTTCCTTGAATGACAGGAGGTTGAAGGACATTGGACATGTAATTGGGACACTGTCCCCTTAAATCCAGACCAGTGAGCGTGCGCGTACTTTAGGGACAGGAATGCGAGCAGGAATGAGGACAGGTGAGTACACAGCAACAAGGGACAGCAGTGACTGGGACAGAAACAGGAACGCAGCAGGGACATGGCCATATCCGCGGCCCAGAACAGGGATTGCGACATGGACCATGACAACTCATTTATGCTAAGCACTGTATATCGAATTATCTACCTATCTAGCTATTTATCTATCACATATCTATGTAACCAATTATATATGCATGTTTCTATCTATCTATCTATCTATCTATCTATCTATCTATCTATTAAGTGCAGTATCTCACAAAAGTGAGTACACACCTCAAACTTTTTGTAGGTATTGTATTATATCTTTTCATGGGACAACACTGGAGATATGATACAGTATAATGTAGTCAGTGTACAGCTTGTACTGTATAAGTGTAAATTTGGTGTGCCCTCAAAATAACTAGGCAAACAGCCATCAATGTCTAAACTGCTGGCAACAAAAGTATAAGGGGCCGTTCACACGGCTTATTTCGCCACGGATTGGAGCCGTACTGCGCGCCGGATTTGTGCTGCAGTACGGCTCCAATCCGTCGCAGTAATTACGGTAATCCACAGCTCTCATAGAGAACAGTGGATTCCGTCGCTCCTTTCCGCTCGACGATTCCGCCGGGCGGGGAGAAAGTCACCTGCACATTATCCAGGCGCAATACGCGCCGTGGATAATGCAAGTCTATGGGGCCGGCGGGCAGCGCCCCCGCCCCTTATTCAAGCCGTAATTGCGAGCGCAATCCGGATAGCAATTACGGCTTGAATAAGCCGTGTGAACACGGCCTAACAGTACATATTTGACATGCCCTCAAAATAACTCAAGACAAAACCATCAATAACTAAATATCTGGCTACAAAAGTGAGTACACCCCTAAGTGAAAATGGACAAATTGGGGCAGATTTATCAAGGCAGTTGCGCCAGAATTCTGGCTCAATTTGCGCCAAAAACCAGCTTTTCGCCACATTTACTATGTGTTTTAGACAGTTTTAGGTGCTCTTCGTCCAACAAAAGGGGCTTAGTTTCGTAAACGGGGTGTGGTTTCACGGAAAGGGGCATGGCTTAAATGCGACAAAAAAATGCGCCAGAATCTGTGACCAAAGTAAACCAACTTAATTGTGGTACAAACTTAAACTAGACAGTTCTAACCTGCACCAGGTTAGAACAATGTGGCACATTGTAAGACTGTCTAGTCTAACTTTACACTGTCTAAAAGTAAGACACTATTGATAAATCTGCCTCATTGCGTCCAATTTGCCATTTTCTCTCTACTGTGTCATGTGACTCGTTTATGTTACAAGGTCTCAGGTGTGAAGGGGGAGCAGGTGTGTTAAATTTGTAGTTATTACTCTCAAACTAGTCACTGGAAGGTCAACATGGTACCTCATGGCAAAAAACTGTCTGAAGATCTGATAAAAAGAAACTGAGCTGCAGCATGGTGGCCAAGACCATACAGCAGTCTAACAAGGCAGTTTCCACTCAGAACAGGCCTCGCTATGATTGACCAAAGAAGTTGAATGTATGTGGTCAGCATCGTATCCAGAGATTGTCTTTTCAAAATAGATCTATAAGTGCTGCCAGTATTGTTGCAGTGGTTAAAGGGGTGGGGGAATCAGCCTGTCAGTGCTCAGACCATACACCGCACACTACATCAAATTGATCTGCATGGCTGTCATCCCAGAAGGAAGCCACTTTTAAAGGTGATCCATAAGAAAGCCAGCAAATAGTTTGCTGAAGTACAAGCAGACTTAGGACATGGATTAATGGAACTATGTCCTGTGGTTAGATGAGACAAAGATAAACTTATTTGGTTTAGATGGTATTAAGCTCGTGTGGTGGCAACCAGGTGAGGAGTAGAAAGACAAGTGTGTCTTGCCTACAGTCAAGCATGGTGGTGGGAGTGTCATGGTTTGGGGTTGCATGAGTGCTGCCAGTTGTATGGAGCTACAGTTCATTGAAGGTACTAGGAATGCAAATATGTACTGAAGCACAGCATAATCCCCTCCCCTCAGAAACTGGGCCACAGAGCAATATTCCAACATAACGACCCCAAACACTCCTCCAGGACGACCACTGCCTTGCTAAATAAAATTATTGTAAAGGTGCTGGACTGGCCAAGCATGTTGCCCGACCTAAACACTTTTGAGCATATGTGGGGCATCCTCAAATGGAAGGTGGAGGAGCGCACGGTCTCTAACATCCACCAGCTCCGAGATATTGACGTCAGGGAGAAGGGGAAGAGGATTCCAGAGGCTGCAACGTGGTTAGTGAAACTCCATCCCCAAAGAGTTAAGGCGTGCTGGAAAAATAATGGGGCCCAAAAAAATTTTTCACACTTTGGGCAAAATTTTCCTTTTTCATTAGGGTTGTACCATTTTTGTGAAATACTGAGTATAAATTTATTATGTTCTGTCTCCCGTATTCTGCAAATATTAGATATCCTATTTATATCAAATTATCTATCTTTCATTATCTTTTAATTATTTATGATCTATCTATTTGATCTACCTTCTGTTTATAAATTTTTAAAAATATAGTTGGTTAAATTAGTATTTATGTATCTATTTTCCCCAGCTTCTATCTATCTATCTATCTATCTTTATATTGCATCTCTTTATCAGTCTTAACTTTCCAATGTATAGTTGAATTTTTATTATAAATGGCTGACTTTTTCATTATGTGCTTTGCAGTGAATGAAAAGACTTCTGAAGTTATCCAGGCTGCCTTCAGGCATGCATCATTTCCTAACATCACTGGAGAAAAAGCGGTCAGATTTTTGGGGAAAGTAACATATGGCTTAACAAAGTGAAATGTAGATTCCTGAATTTTTTTTGTGAATTTCAAAAAAACGAACACATCGGGTTTCCGAGGTTATATTTTTTCAAAAACTTTTTTATTTACAACCACAGCTTTGTTTCATTTCCCCAGAATAAGAATAAGATGGGTTTGTCATCTTTAGGATGTAACCAAAAATGTTTACATTCATTGACAGCAATCAGAGATCTTGGAAGTGGGAGGAAATATATATCAGAAATATTAATTAGCAATACACTTAAAAGAGAAGAACTGGCACAAGGTATTCTGGTGCCCTAGGCAAATAAGGCATAAAGCGCCCCCCACCCCCTTTTTTGGAAAATTCAGCCCACTCCAACCCTCCTTGCACCTCCTTTTCTGCCTGGGTTGAAGTGGTGGTCTAGGCAATCGCTTAACTTCGCCTACCCGTCGTCCCAGCCCTGGTCCACATAGCTATAATAGGGAACCTTTAAAAAAAAGAAAAGGGGTTCACTGAGAGCTGCATCGTTATAGTTTTAGGTCCAAAATTTCTGCACAGAATCATTTTGTAATATGTGTTGGCAATGCTATAAAAAGCCCTGGTCTTCCATGTGCTTATACTTCACACAGTAGTGAGAACAAAGCTCTGTTCAACAAAATAATGGCGTTTTCCCATCTCAGACATTTATGGCATATTGATTGGACTTGCACTCGGCTGTTTTCAGAACTCACATTGAAACCAATGGAGAGTAACCCCGAAGAACAGCTACTTCTCCGTTTAGAAAAAGGGATTTTGGGATTCATCCCAGATGTAGGATCAGCACCGGTCAGAAATTTATGACACGTCCTAGCAATATGCCACTAATGTCAGAAATGCTAGCAAATACGGTAGTACTGCCTGCATTGTTTGCACTGTGCTGACACCTATTGGAAGATTAGTGGAACTGACAGTATTAGTATTTTAGTTTTTTCATTGTTCTGATACAGCACTACAATTCTGAATACAAATGTGTTATCGCAGTTTACTGGACCCCAAAATAAGTTTTAGAGGACTTGAATGAAGATGATTGTACTAAAATGTAACCATTTCAATAGAAAAAAAAGGGAAAAGGGTTTAAAATGCACCTTTAGGCTTTTTTTCCCCGGGTTTATTTCAAAAAGTTTTTTTCATCGAAATTGCCGATCTTTTAAATCGTTCTAAAAATCGTTGAAAATCATTTGCAAATAAGTGCCACAAAAGTGTGGCAGTATTTGAAAAAATGATTTCCCGACGGATTCACCATCCCCAATCATTAAGGTGGGAACCCCGTCCGAAAAAAATTAATTGCATGAACATTGTTTTTCCCGTCCGGTTTTGCCGTCGTCAATCCCCCGGCAGCAACCCGGGCCCAGGAAATACGCGTTTTTTTGGAAGAGAGCCGTATTTTCTTTTGAAATAATAGAAAAATAGGCTTTTACTTTTTTCTGATGATTTGCCGCGGTTTGGACGATGTCAACCCGTGGGCAAATCCGGGCGAAATAACCGTGGAACGAGGCCTTAAGCTGTTCAGTGCCAGAGACCCCAAGCACCACTGGGTTTCATAAAACCCCACAAAGTCCCGGTCTGTGTCCGAATGCTTCTTCTCATGTTAAGGAGGGCCGGACTGGGAAAGAAATCACCCCTGGCACTAAGCCCCCGCACCCAAATTTAAAATATCCGCTTAAAAAATGTCCTTTTTTCCGCATCAACCTTTTAAAAAAAAAATACACTATAAAGGTGCTTTCCACGGAGCATTTTTGTGTTTTTTTTGATGCATTTTTGGTGCGTTTTTTTGCAGAAAGGCAGAGCGTAATGTGAACTTTTGACAAAAAAAGCATCAAAAAATGCCAAAACCGTCCATGTGAGCCCCCCCTCAACAAAAAAAGAAAGGGTGGAGAAAAAAACCCCCTCATCCAGAAATCAGGTGTGACTTTACAATCGGGAAACCCCCACCCCCTAACAAGCCCCAATATACCTCAACCCCCAATCAATCCCCAATAGTAGGTCACCATCACATGAATACAGCACTGATTAAACCGAAAAAAAATTACCTCTAACGCAGGGACTCAAGCAGAGTCATCTTGTTGGATTTTGTTCTTTTTCCCTTTTTCTTCTCCATCGGCCCCAAACCCTCCATGATGTTTCCCTGATGAGTTTTTCCCTTCGTTTTTCTTTCTCTGTCCGGTACAGCATGCAGTGTCTCTTTTGTGGTATATTCGCCCCTGTAAAATTTTTACCACAAAAAAATTTGGGCCCCCTTTAAACGGCTTATTTGGGCCGGATTGGGCCGTACTCCGCCCCGGATTTGCGCTGCGTACGGCGCCAATCGGTCCCTGTCATTACGGTAATCCATGCTCTATAGAGAACAGTGGATTCCGTCGCCCCTCCCCGCTCGGCTATCCCGCGGGGGGGGGAGGAAAGTGACATGCACATTTTTACGGCGCAGCGCCGTTAAAAATTTCGTTGTCTATGGGGCCGGGGCGACGCCCCCCCCCGTCCGGCCCCGCCCCGCCCCCGCCCTTATTCACGGGGATTTGTGAGTCAATGGTCAAAATCCGTGGGAAAAAGCCTGTGTAAAGGGCCCTTTTGGGATCCTCTCTTTTCCCCGCATTTCTTATAAAAACAGGTATGTTGACCCAAAAAATTTTTAAAATTAAAAAAATTGTCGATAAGTGGCTTTAAAAATAGGTAGACCCCCTTAGGCAGGAGGGAAATATTTTGGAGGCGGGGCGGTTTTATGTGCGGCAGGGGCAGTATTTTGGGTAGGCGGGGTTTATTTGGCAGCCAGGGCAGGGTATGGGGCAGCCAGGGCAGGGTATAGTGCCAGGCAGGGTTTAGGTACCCAGGGCAGGGTTTTGGAGCCAGGGCGGGGTTTAAAGGTAGCCAGGGAGGGTATAGGCAGCCAGGGCGGTAAAGGCAGCGGGGCAGAGTAAGGCGCCGGGGGCTATTATGGCAGCCAGGGAGGGTTTAGGCAGCCAGGGCGGGTATGGGTAGCCGGGCGGGGCTTCATATGCCAGGCAGGGTTTAGTTAGCCAGGGAGGGTTAGTTAGCCGGGCAGGGCTTCATATCCCAGGGCAGGGTATAGGTGCCGGGCGGGTATAGGTACCAGGGCAGGGCATATATAGCCGGGCAGGGTATGGGTACCCAGGGGGGGCTATTTCCCAGGCAGGGTATAGGTAGCCAGGGCAGGGACATATAGCGGGCAAGGTTGGGAAAAGCCGGGCAGGGTATAGGAAAGCCGGGGCAGGGGCCATATATAGCCAGGCAGGGTATCATATAGCAGGCGGGGTTTTACGTAGCCAGGGCGGGCATATTACCCAGGGTGGGTTTTTATGGGGTGCCAGGGGAGGGCATCATATAGCGGGGCAGGGTAAGGTCCCGGGCAGGGATTTTTAGCCGGGCGGGGTATAGGTACCCAGGGCGGGGTATAGGTAGCCAGGGCGGGGCATATATACCCCGGCAGGGATAGGTAGCAGGGCGGGCATCATATACCCAGGGCGGTTTTAAAGGTGCCAGGGCAGGGCCATCTTTAGCCAGGAGGGTATATATACCCAGGCAGGGTTATAGGTAGCCAAGCAGGGATTATACCCAGGGGGGGTATAGGTACCCCAGGGCAGGGGGTATAGTTGCCAGGGAGGGCCTATAGGCAGGGCAGGGTATAGGTAGCCGGGGGCAGGGCCTCTATAGAGGGAGGGCCCTATATAGCCGGGGCAGGGTTAGTTAGCCGGGCAGGGCATCATATAGCCGGGCGGGGTATGGTCCCGGGAGGGTTATAGGTAGCCGGGGCAGGATTTGCCGGGGAGGGTTATAGGAGCCAGGGCGGGCTCATATACCCAGGCAGGGCACATTAGCCAGGAGGGTATAGGTACCCAGGGCGGGGCATATATGCCAGGGAAGGGGGATGGTAGCGGGCGGGGTATCATATGCCGGGCAGGACATTATATGCCAGGAGGGTATAGGTAGCCAGGGCGGGCTTATATAGCCAGGGCATTTATAGGCGCTTTTCGCCTCAGTCGGCCTGCGGCGCGGCTGGGTCTTGCCCCGGCCAGCAGCGAGGGGGGACTTTGGCCCCCTGCCACAGGGGTCGGTCTCTGTGCGCCATTGTCCCCCAGTAGCCGTATAGCCCGGAACCCCGGGATGGGGGGCCCGGGGGGGGAACACGTCTCCCGGCGGGCGATCCGGCGGGTCTGCAGCCTGGACCCCAGCGGCCGCCGGGAAAATTTGCCCGGTTTCCCCTTTATACGCGTTGGGCCCTGTATCCGGGTTTTTTTCTTATGTTCCCCCTTCCTCCCAAATTTGGTAACAATTAGGCTAGGTTCACTGGGTGTATTTGCAGGGACGTATTTCACCCACAATTACGCCGTGGGAGCGGGGGTGGGGCGGGGGACCAGCAGCCCATCGGCCCCATATACATTCATTATTCTTGGCGCGTATACGCCGTGAATAATTGTCATGTCACTTCTCTATGAGAACTGTGGATTACCGTAATGACTGGGACGTATCTCGCCCTGTATTTCGTGCAGTACGGCGTGAAATATGGGGCGAGATATGTCCCATTTTAAGCCGTTTGAACATAGTTTTATGGTGCACTGCTAGATCCTCTGTTGCCCAAATCATCCATAACACATAGGGCCACATGTATGAAACGGTTTTGGTCTAGAACTCACTTTTTTCCCCAAAGTGCGCCAGTATTCTGGTGTCCTTTCAGCCCAAAAACTGGCACAGCCCTGTTCTCTTGATGTATGAGCAGGAGCACTTCAATATTAGGCACATTATAAAGCGCCTGCAGCACTTTGTAATGCGCCTGAGATCGGGGTGGGGGGTGCTGGAGGCGTGTCGCACCACAACCGTATGATTCTACACATGTATGACTTTAGTACAGCAAATCCAGGCGCATCACTGCTGGAACAGAACAAGTTAAAGTGGTTTACCTGAGCCAGAAGTGTCATTTTGTAGCTAGAAAGCGCTAAATCTATGATTCGCTGTAAAACAGGTTCATAGATTCAGGCGCATTCTACTTTACTAATGCGCACAATAAAATTGGCGCTTGGGCACCACAAATCATACATGTCACCCAATGTCTTTTTCTGTGTAATACGGTGCTCCCTACAGACAAGGTGATGCTTCATAAAGTGCACCCAAGGCCCTGGCTCACATGTGCGTTGAAGGATCTGTTCAGAACCTCTGTCACAAGTTTCATTAGGAATGAGGGAGACAATAGCCGCGCTATTTTTTCCTTGAAAATGACAGATACTGTGTTAGAAACCAGATGGGCACATTATAGTTAATGGGATCTCTCAGGTGCTGTTGGTGTCAGTTGCAAAAAAGGTCCGTTTGTACCTCTCTAAAAAAGGTTCGTGAACTGAACCTCCAACACAGATGAGAAACAGGCCAAAGAGTTCTGCCATAGGTATGTAGTATACTGTCCACAATGATTTATACACATAAAACTCCAGTCCATTGGAAATTCACAAACCCTATTACTCATAGTTGCCAACCCTCCCATTTTTGGCGGGTCACTCCCGCTAATGGGGGCCGTGTCCCGCCCTCCCGCTAGGGTGGCATAACCTCCCGCCTCTTTAGAGAAGCTGGAGGTTATCTGTGTACAGAGAGGCATCAGGCAGCTCTGTTCTGTGCCGCCCGCGGGCGATGTTCTCCTAGCTACAGGGGAAAAGCTGTTAACCCTTTTGGGGGGAAAAGGGGGGGGTTTTTGGGCCGGAACCCCCCCCCTTTCCCGGTTTGAAAAATAACCCCCCAAAATTTGATCAGGGGTTCTTTGTTTTTTGGGGGGGGTTTGGTTGGGATTCCCCCCTTGTTTGTTGAAATTGACTGAGTGCTTGTGAGGGGAGGATTTTTTTGAAGTAGGTTTTTTTAAAATTTTATTGAACTACCCCAAAGGGGAAACTGCCTGGCTCGGGGGGGGATCTCCCGGAAAAAGGGGGGATTGCCGGGGTAAAGGGGGGGCCCACCCCCCCGGGAAATTAAAGGGGAAATCGGGCCTGGTCTGGGGGCATCTGCCGGGCATGGGGGCATCTACCGGAATAAAGGGGGGGCATCTCCCCGGTTATGGGGGCATCGGCCGGGTTTAAAGGGGGCATCGCCGGGATCAGGGGGGCATCCCCTAGAAAAAGGGGGGGGCTTTCCCCTGGTCGGGGGGCCCAATCTGCCTCCCTTTTGGGGGATCTACCGGGGTTTAAAGGGGGCATTTTTGCCTGGTTTCATGGGGGCATTCCCTGGCTCATGGGGGCATCACCGGGATAAAGGGGCATCTCCCTGGCTCAGGGGGGCACCCTTCCCGGGATAAAGGGGGCACCCTCCCTTTGGCCCCTTGTGGGAAACCCCTACCGGGGCAGGGGGGCATTCCCTGGCTCATGGGGCATTTTCCTGGTTTAAAGGGGGCTTTTCTGCCTGGTTTCAGGGGGGGGAAATTCTGCATGGCTCTTTGGAAAAACATTTTCCTTTGAAAAAGGGGGCATCGCCTAGCTATTGGGGAAAAAATTTCCCTGGTAAAAAGGAGCTCAAAGGGGATTTTGGGGAAAAAATCCCCTGGTATTGGGGCCCTCCCTGGTTTTGGGGAGGCCCCTGCCTGGCTTTTGGGGGCACTCCCTGGCTATTGGGGGCATTTAACTGGCTAATGGGGGGCACTACCTGGATGTAAGGGGACACTACCTGTGATGAAAGGGGGCCCTTCCCTTTAGCTGAAAGGGGGGCCCCTATTGGCTTAGGGGCACTCCCTGGCTAAAAGGGGGGGTTTAACCGGGCTACAGGAGGATACAAACCGGGGTTACGGGGTTTCAAAAAGGCCCCCGAGATCCCAACCTATTGGGGCCATTTTCCCCATCTCTTTGGATGCTGTATAGGCTATCCAACAGCCCGGGGAAGCTGGGTGACGCCAAAACCCCAAATTTGCTTTTTTCCAGAGCCTTTTTACACATTTTAGGTGGATTAGGGTGTTGCTTTTTCGAAGGGGGGGCGGGGCTTAATGCAAGAGGGGGCCGTAAATATGAAAAATTTTTGGCGCGCGGGGTTCGCACACCGCCTTAAAACTCCGTTTTTTTTGTTTTTCAAAATTTGGCATGTTGTATTACGCCATGAACTCCTTAACTAGTACCCCCCAAAATTTAAATACTGCAAAAGTTTTCCCTTTTTCCCAAAGTACCCCAGGCAGTGATTTGTCGTTGAAAACAGTGAAGTGGAACTGAGGAGGATGAAGCTGAAAGAAATCATGATAAAAAATGTGAGCCCCTTTTCAAAGGAACTCTGAATAGGTTTAGGGGACTTGGTTTTAAGGGGGAACACCTGGCTTTGTAAACCTTAATAAAATTTTTCGGGTTTAAAAAGAAACAATACAATAGAAATAGTTTAGAAAGAGAAAAAAATTAAATTTTTTTTAATTTTTGTATTTTTTTTTTTCGGGGTTTGGGACTTGTTATGGGGGGGGGTTTTTGGTTTATTTAACCCCCCCCCCTTGGGGGGGGGGGGGGAAGATTTAAAAAAAACAATCTTTTTAATAGGGGGGGGGGCCCGGGGGGGGGGGGGGAACCCACCCTGGGGGGGGGTGTAGGGGGCTGGCGGGGGGCCGGAAAAAAAATGGGAAAAAAAAAGGTTTGGGGAAAAAAAAACTTTTTTTGGGGGGGGCCCGGGGGGGAAACGGGGGGGTTTGGTGGGGCCCTGTTTGCTATATTTTTAACCCAGGCAAAAATACAAAATTTAAACATTTATAGCTTCAGTCCCGCAAACCGGCCATTAATGCTGGAAAAAGTAAATAAAAAAGGGTTTTTTTTTATTGAGCCAAAAGGGGTTCATTTGTAGCTAAAAAAGAGCAAAATTTCTATGACCCGCAGTAGAACAGGTTCAGGGGAATTAAAGCCCCACATTCTAAAATACTAATGCGCACAAAAAAATTGGTGCCCTGGGGGGAAAAAATTCTTTTGCATGTCCCCCCAAATTGTTTTTAACCCATGTAAAATCTTTCCCAGTCTCCCCAAAGTGGGAAAGTGAGTCGGGATTATTAGGGTTATATAAATAGAGGGGGGGAAGAAAGCGAGCTCTGTCGTATAGGGTTATAGGGATAGAGGAGAGAAGTGAGCTCTGTGTAATTATTGGGTTATATGATAGAGGAAAAGGAAGCTGAGCTCTGTGATAGGGGGTTTTATATGATAGAGGAGAGAAGTGAGCTCTGTGATTTATGGGGTTATTGATGGGTTTAGAGAAAGCTGGGGGCTCTGTGATTTTATGGGGGTTAATTTTGATAGAGGAGGGGTTTTTGGAGCTGTGTTTTTATTTTGGGGTTTTTTGATAGAGGAGAGGGCTGGCTCTGTGTATATGGGGATTTTATGATAGAGGAGAGAAGTTGAGCTCTTTTGTATATGGGTTTCAGGGGGGGTTGTTAGGGTCCCAAAAATCGGGGCTCGACCCCTTTTTTGTGTTTTTCTGAGTAGGGCTGGGTTCACAGGGGCATTTGAATGCGGGTGTTTTTTTACAGAAAAAAACCCCTTCTTTTCCCTTGTCACTAATTTTCTCCCACTTTCCAAAAAGTCTTGTCCATCTCCTCGCAGTCACTGTATAAGGGAAAAAAAAAGAGCTGACAAATTTTGCTTTTTAAAAATCGTTTCACCTCCATAGACTTACCCCTTAAAACAGTCACCAAAACAAAACACCTACACATGGAGAAAATCTACCCAAAAAAAATTTGATTGTTACAAAAAACCCCACTCCTACAAAACCAAGATTCCAAACTATTACTACTTAGGGATAAAATTAACCCTGCCGACCCTGGCCCAAACGCAAAACCCCCTCGTGTAAAACGGCTTGTTTAAACCTTTATCCCACCACCATACAGTGACCAGATTGGGGTTGGGGGGGGGGCCCCCAAAATGGGATATTTTTGTTTTGTGGGCTCTGCAACATTTTACCAAGGGCCATACATTTGGCCCAGATAGGGGTTTGAAAATAGTTGTTGTAGACGCCTGAGCCCATTTAAGTAAATTTCCCCTTGAGTTTCATTTATTTGATCAAAGGGACGTCTTTTCTGTTTCAGGTCGTTCCCTTCCCTTTTTGCTCCATCGGTTCACACCTTCATGTGATTGCCCCAAGGCCAATCCCCTCGCCCCTGCAGATTTAGAAAACAAATATTTAAAGAACCCTCAATTTCCGGGCAACCCCCCTTAAATTTTTTGGGTTTTTAAAAGTCCCTCAGGTAGGTGTAAAAGGTTTCCCCTCAATTGGGGCGGGTTTATATAAATATAGGGTAAATCTAGGCAGTTAATGGGATAAGAGTCATTTAGGCAGGTATATAGTTTATGGGGTCATCTCGGAAGGTATATAGACATGGGGTTTCACTCTCAGGCGGTTTTTATAGATATAGGGTCATTTGGGCCCAGTATATATAGAAAAATAGGGAATCTCACGCAGGTTTTATAGATTTTGGGGTTTCCACTCTCAGGTGGGTTATATAGATTATGGGGGCCACTCGGGGGCAGGAAATTTTTGGGACACGGGCCAGTATATGGGGCTCCCCGGAAAGGTATATGGGGGGCCGGGCCCAGGTATATAGGGGCTCAGCAGTATATAGTGGGCAAACAGGCAGTATTTTTGGGGGGTAAAGGGGGGTTATATGGGGGGCCTTAGGCGGGGTAAATAGGGGCTAAAGCGGGTTTATAGGGGCTCAGGCAGTATCCCAGGGGTCGGGCAGGTATTTTAGGGGTTAGGAAGGTATATAGGGGTCAAAAAGGGTATATAAGGGGCACACAGGAAGGTTTATAGGGGCCCCGGGCCGGGTTAAGGGGCATAGGCAGTTAAGGGGCTCAGGAAGGTTTTATGGGGGGCAACAGGCGTATATAGGAGGCCCCAGGCAGTTTTATAGGGGCTAAAGGTAGGTTTTACAGGGGGCATAGGCAGGTATATGGGGGGCTAGGAGTATAAAAGGGGGCCCCAACCCCAAGGGCAGTAAAATAGGGGCTGAGGCGGGTATTTTAAAGGGGCAAGGGGGAATTATTAGGAGTTTAAAGGCAGTATTAAGGGGCACACAGGCAGCATATGGGGGCTGAGGCAGTATATATGGGGCCACGGCAGTATAAAAGGGGGGCACCCGGACAGTATATAGGGGCTGAGGGGGTATAAAAGGGGGCCAGGGGGCCAGTATTAGGGACTGGGGGCAGTTATAAGGGGCAAATGGGCAGTATATGGGGGTTTAAGGCAGATATAAGGGGCCCCGGGGCGGTATTAGGGGCTGGGGGAGTTTTAAAAGGGGGCCACACAGGCAGTTTTATGGGGGTGAGGCGGGTATACAAGGGGCACACGGGGGCAGTAAATAGGGGCTGAGGCGTATAAAAGGGGGCACACAGGCGGGAAAAATAGGGACTGGGGGGGCGTTTATAAGGGGCAAACGGGAAATTTATATAGGGGTTTAAGGGCAGTATAAAAGGGGCAAAAACGGGCAGTTTATGGGGCTGGGGCCCAATTTATAAGGGGGCACACGGGAAAGTATTTTAGGGGCTAAAGGCAGAATTTGGGGCCCCCACACAGGCAGTTTTAAAAGGGGCTGGGGGCAGTATTTTAAGGGGGAAAAACACCCCCCTTATTTTGGGGCCCCTGAGGAAGTTTTTTAAGGGGACACAGGTAGTATTTTGGGGCTGAGGCATTTTATAAAGGGGCCCACACAGGAAGTATATAGGGGCTGGGGGCGTTTTTAAAAGGGGGCACACAGGCAGTATATGGGGGCTGAGGCAGAAATTAAGGGGGCACCGGGCAGTATATGGGGGCACACAGGCAGTATTAAAGGGGGCACAAAGGCAGTATATATGGGCTGAGGGCATTTATAAAAGGGGGCCCACCAGGCAGAATATGGGGGCTCGGGCAGGTGAACCCCATTAAAAAAACAAATTAATACTCCCCTTTAACCCCCCGGGGGTGCTTTTGGCTCCGTTTTTTCCGGCCCCGCGTCCCCCGGGCACCCCTTTTTGACGACTGGGGGCAGGAGGAAAGGCACCCGGCTTTGATGGGGGTCTTTTTAATCGCGGCCCTGCCAGGGAGCAGCTTGGGGCCGCGGGGGTCCTCGCGCTAAAGGGCCCCCGGCGGCCCCGCTGTGTGGGCCCGGAGGGGTAAGACATTGTCTGCGGAGCGGGGAGCGCTGCCCCCTTGTTTCGGGCAGAACCCCGTCAGCTGTATGTGGGGTCCGGGGGACGCAAATTACAGAGAAGCCGGAAATCCAGGCCCTGGAAGGGGCCCGGGGCCCCGGGAGGTTCGGGGCCAAGGCAGATTTTTTGGGGCCCGGGGCCCCGAATAAAATCCCAAAGCGACCGCCCCTGTATGGGGTTATATGATAGAGGGGAGAAGTTTTGGCTCTGTGATATATAGGGTTTAAATATGAATAGGGAGAGAGGGGCTGATTTCTGTGATATATGGGTTTTATGATGGGGGAGGGAAAAAGAAGTTTGAACTCTGTGATATATAGGGATATTGACAGAAAAGAGAAACTGGCTCTGTGATATATGGGTTTATGAAGAGGAGAGGGCTGAGCTCGGGGTATATGGGGTTATATGGTAGAAAGAAAAAACTGGCTATGTGATTATGGGTTTTATGGGGGAGGGAAAAGCTGAGCTTGTGATATATGGGGTTTTTTGGATAGACGGGAGAAGTGAGCTTGTGAATTTGGGTTATATGTAGAGAGGAACTGAGCTTTTGTGATTACAGGGTTTTGATAAAGGAGAGAAGCTGAGCTCTGTGATTTATGGGTTATTGATGGGAGAGAGTGAGCTCTGTAAATTTAGGGTTATTTATGAGGGGAGAAGCTGGGCTCTGTGATTTAGGGTTATATGAAAGAGGAGAGAAGCTGAGCTCTGTGATATACTGTGAACATACCCTTCAAGTGATGTGAGATGTAATCTGGAATATTAAATTTGGTATTTCATGTAATGTAAATTTCAATTATGTTTTTGATCTAAAATATGTTACTATCTTTTATTTTTAGTTTCAAGGTTTTAACGTTGTTGATTTGAAATCTTTACCCTTTTTGTTTAAAGTGAAAACCAAACTTTAGTAAAGGGTTTTGGAAATACAAATTATTTTAAAAAGGGGTCATTGGACAGAGAAATTTATGGGTTCATTCTGCACCAAAATCCAACTAAATTCCGTGAGACAATGCATTTCAGTATATTTAATAAGAATCCACGCTTAAGCTTATGGTATGAAAAAAATATGTGACTTCCCATTTAGATGGAAACCCCATTTGCAGACAGGGGTGAGAGAACTCATTTATTCCACAATAAATAAAAATGATAAATCCATGGCAGAAGTCCATTGCATATATTTCTGACAATGATGTGCAGCAGATTTTTCAAAGGCAAAAACCACCTTACGAACATATCCTGAAACAATTTAAAAAGGGTTATCTATTTTGTTTTTTTTCACACTGCATACTACTAGTTACAGTGGGGGGGGAAAAAAATTTTTTAGTTTGGCACCAATTGTGCAAGTTTCCCATTAAAAAAATGGAGGCCCCGTCACGTTCCCGTCACCAGCACGTGACTAGGGCCACTGTAATGGGGTAGTTTATATCCACTCACGCTCACCTTACTCAGGTGCGAATCAAGCATAAAATGCAACACAAAACAGTTCCCCCCCCCCAAAATAACGTGCCACCCCTTCCTTAAAAATCAAAAAAGGGAAACGCCGAAGGAATCTGATTCCCAAAAGATATTTAAAAACACGTTTTAAAAAATGTCAACTCATGCCCCCTCAGAGGGCAAAAGAAAATACCTCCCTTAAAGGAATGGATCGTTTTAACAACAAGAATTAACGTATTATGATAAACTTTTATAAAAAAAGCTTTCAGTGCTTCATAAACAGAATAAATAACAATAACTATGAATACACATAAAGTTATTAAAAAAAAAAGGGGGAAAAAGGAAGAATTACCTTAAGTGTTCAGATCAGGTCCGGGGGAAGATGGAAAAATGGGAACAGCTCAATCCAGGATTGACCCCCGCTATGAACACGACTAGGTCTGGCTCGGTCTTATACCCGTCCAGGTTCCTCCTCCTTTTCTATGGCCCCATCTTTTACTGGTTGACATTATGATGAGGGGGCGTACACAGGACTGTCGGATGAGGGTTATTGCATATTATTACCACTAGAGGGCAATCACGGACTGCGCTTCTGCTGGGGACAGATAAATTAAGAGTATTTTGTGGAGGGGTCATAGGTTATCATGTGTCCGGGACAGCTGCATCTGTAAACTGGGCCATAAAATTGCTTAAGGCCCCTTTTATCTAAACATTTCAGTAATTAACCAGGCAACGGGTTGGGGGTGAGACTCTGCAGACCCAGGCTAGAAATTCCTTTCACACAGGGGGAGGGGGTGGTGATAACTCACACTCTGAGACATGGTTTAATGATGAATTAAAATACATTGAATTTTCAGTGTACGACATTACACCTCCCCCTTTTGGAGTGGGCGTGGGGGACTGGCTCACCTGCCATACCCTGAGCCCGCTCGTACTCCCTGGCGAGAGAGAGACTGTCGGCCCTTACCACACTCCATCCCTTCTTGTATCTGAACTATAGATATTGGGTGTTGGGGGACTCCCGCTGGGCAGTAATATCACATTAATGGGGAACACCCGGGCCTCTTAACTCTATTAGGGCCCCCCGGGGAAAATTTGTGCATGGGGCCCCCCAACAACAAAACTCCAGGCTATTATATTATTGTTAATAAATTTTATTTTTTTTTTTTCCAACAAAATGTGCCTTTTGAACATAGTTTAACCCTTACTGCAAGGAAAAACAAACTTTTTCACGGTCTGCAAAACCGCAAACCGCCTAAAAAAAACCGTCCAAAAAACCCTGTGCCGTGGGGACTCCCCTAAGGCTGTCACCAGACAGGTTTCTCATCGAATTTATGGCAAATCTAAGGGTTGTTACACAGCTTTTTTAACTCCGTGTTACAAGGATTTTTAGATCTGTCTCTGGGACGCAGGGGGGCCCCAGAGGGGATTAAAAATTTGCAGTACTTTATCACGGGGGTCTTGACGAACACGCAGGGCTTTCACATGAGAGATCGCCGCTGCGCTTTTCCCCCCTGCCTGTCTGTCATTCGGCAGTGATGGGTCATGCTAATTGTTTAGATCCCTCTCTGGGTCGTCCTGTCGGTCCCAGAGACGGATCTAAAAAGGCTTTAACAGGAGTAAAAAGGGTGTGTAAAAAACCCCCTAAAAAAAAATTGACTAAAACCTAGTTTGAATTAAATAAAAAACCCATGCTGCTTTTACACAACGGGTTCTCTACTGAGTGCGTAAATCCGGCGGAAGATAGAAATGTTGTATTTCCGCCGGTTCTGTGGGAAGTACCTGGCTCCAGTAACCTAAAACCCAAAACCACTTTTTTTAAACACAAAAAGGAAAAAAAAACCAGTGCTTCAAATTTTAAAAACCTTTTGGGTTTCCAACAGTTCCCTTGGGTGTGTAGATGAAATGGTAAAGTAAAATTGTTCCATGGAGCAGTGATGTGACAGCCCCCTTCTCCCCCTTGTTATAATTTTGGGTCCATGTAAAAATGTATAAAGTTTTTTAAGCATTACACAGCTTCCCGGTAGTCTTTCTGGGGGGTTGATTGGGGGGGGGGGGGTTTGATGGTAAGGAGCTTCCTCAGGCCCGAGCTGGATCTTTTCCCCACATTATTTACCAGTGGGCAGCAGGAAAGCTGTCCTGCTTCCCCATCTCACCCCTCAGCTGGACAGGAGGAGGGGGGGGGGATTTTTATATCCCCCCCCTCTCTTGTGTCTGGTCGTGCACACCCCCCGATCACTCCCCTCCCTGCCCCCTAAACCCCTGCGATTGTGTAAAGTATTACCCCAAAACCGGGGGGGCCTATGCCCGATTGAACAGGCAGCAGTGCGGGGCGAGGTGAGGGCCTGCCCTGAAAGGGGAAACCCAGAGACCGAGTCTTGTTTGTTCCAATGAAGCTACTCCCCCCTCCCATCTTTTTCCCCTTCCCTTTTGGTGCGTTGTTTCCTCTTTGCTATACAGCCCGTGCCTCGGGGGGTTTGGGCCCAACCCTTAAGGAATGCCCCCTGCCCCTTGTTTTCACTGGGCGGGGGTGGTGGCTGCCGAGAGGGCCTTGGTTTTGGGGCCCCCGGGAAATTTCCCTACCTTTCCAAGGGAAGGAGGGGCCCTGGACAATCCCCTCTTGCCCGGGGGTTTAACCCTTTCCCCACCTCGGGCCCCCGGGGAATAACCTCTGAAAAGATTTTCCCACAGTTTGGTTTTGGACCCAAACAGTTGGAACGAGTCCCCTTTAAACCCCCCATGGGGTTGGATACCCCCCCCCCCCCCCAACGGGGGCAGGAAGGGCTTTACATTACGGGTTTTGGATCCCAGTGCCTAGGATTGACTTTGCATCTTTGGGGCTCGGGCACCCCCATTGAGCTTTTGGGTTTTTATGAAAACCGGGGACTCGGGGAAATGGCCACCCCCCACATTACCATCTGGGATACACCCTCAGGTTGGAACTTTATTATTTTTCCAACAGTTGGATACCCCCTCAGGCTTGGAAAAAATCATTATTGCCCAACAACGGGCCCCAAGTAAAGTGGATGTTGGGTACAGTTGAAACCCAGCTTTAAACAGGCTGAGATATGTTTTTCAGGTTATAACATTTCTGAGAGTATCTGGGGGTGGGATACCCAACCGGGGCCCAAACACGCTGTAGGAAAATTTGATGTCGGGCCCAAACCGGCCTGGACACCCAAAAACCGCACGACGGGTTGAGATCCCATAGCGGGCCCCTAAAAAAGGCTGTGATAATCCACGGCTTAGATACATCAGGTCACAGCAAGTATCACAAAAAATAGTACAAGGGTTCCTCCTGGGTGGGGGGGGCCCCCTTTGATGGGAGGGGGGGGTGACATAGGGTTAATCCCTGTTATCCCATGGGTTTTGGCCACACATCAGTGGGGCTGCTATAAAGGGGATTCCCAATTTTTTAGACTCTGGTTTGGTCCCCTTTTTCCCATCCCACTCCGTGATTATCAGACTCGCGGGGGGCAGCTTCTTCCCCTGGGGTTGATTTTGAAAGCAGTGAGAGTTGAAAATGTAAGCAAAAGGGGGGTTGGGAAGTGGGCTGCAGAGTTTTCCCAACCGGGCCTAATTTGATCTTGCAGGAGATTTCCCCTTGGGCTGGTCACCCGACAAAAAAGCTGAGGCTTGCAGGCATTTTGCCCCCCCGGGTCACAGGATGCAAAAGGACAGTATTTTCCCAACAGAAACATTTTAATTTTGGATCATTCAGGGGGTAAATCCCTGTCAGATTTCCCATCACTCGGGGTTTTTTTCCAAAAAGTTTTGCAAAATTTTCTGTGGGGGAATCACTTTATGGGGGTTTTCTTTTTTTGGGGGGGGGACCCTGGGAATAATTCACTTGAACCCCCCCCCAAATCCGGCCCCAGTAAAATTGGAATGGGGTATTTAGCAAAAACCCCCCACTTTTCTATTCCTCGGCCCGTCCCCAGCCCCAAAGATAAACCCGAGCCGGGGGTTTTTTTAGCAGAGGGGTCCCCCAAAACCCAAGTGGGAAAAGGGTCTTTCCGGAAAATTTACTTTAGCATCCCCATCTCTGGACGCTAAACCCGTCACCTCTCCCTCCACTGTCTTTGAAGCCCAAGGGAAAACTTTTTTGCCCACGGGGGACAGGTTGGGGGGTTATGTTTTCCCCTTCTCCCATTTCCAGTTAAAAGATGGGAGGGAAAGGGGCTGTTACGGGGGGCGGGGGTTGGGCATCGGGGTATCCCCCGTTTTGTCTAAACAAGGGGGGACAAACTTTCCCCCCCTTGGTTGCATTTTAAAACATTTGCGATGTCAGCAATGGGCTGTGGGTCTCGGGGCCCAGGCGGATTTACTGGGGGGTGCCCAGGGGGATCGATGGGGGGGGGGGCAGGGGGACCCCCGGAAGGTTTAAACCTCTCCCCCAGGTGGCTCAGGTTTTTCCCCCGGGCTTTGGCATCTGTTGGAAACATAGGGTTGCCAGGCCCGCTGGTCTTTGGGAGTTTTTGGGTTTTCCAGTAAAGACAAAACAAAACCCTGGGCCCCGGACAGATAGGGGAAGCTGCTCCTTGATCATTAGATTCAACAGGTCGTAAAAGCGGGAAAACGGGAGAGCCCTTTTCCCCAATTGCTTGCGGGTGGCATTTAAAAGTTTGTTTCCCCACATCTGTTTTAGCTGTCAGTGGGACCCTTCTGGGCCCAAAATTTTCCTGGTTTTTTTTTTTTAAACACCCCGGGGAGTGAGGATATTTCATGACCAGAGCTTTTTTAAAGGGCGTCATATTCCCCTTTGCTTTGGTAGGAGGTCCGAAAAAAACCCCCCAAAAGGCTTTGCCCTTAGTCCGGGGGTTTCAGTTTCCCGTGCCCATCTTTTTGGGCGATGATATTGTCTGCAAGTTTTTTCCCAAACCCTCTGGAAAACATTTTCCCCATTTTTTTCCCAAATCACGGGAAAAAGTGTTCTAGTCGGGTTTTCCCAAAGGGTTTTTTCCCTGGGCATGGGGCCGTGGAGCCTCCCCCCTTTAAGTTGTGCCAGCTGTAGTTGGGGGTTCCCTTTCGGGCTTAAACGCTCGGCCCCCTTCTCGCTCTCTCGATGTTTGGGCCCGCTCAGCCGCCTCTCGTGTTTGACGACGGCCTCCCCTCTTGTTCCTCCCCGGCTTGGTTTTTCCGCAGCCTGCCTTTTTGGTATTGGGGGATAAGTTGTAGGCGAATTGGGGGTTCAAAAAGCCCCAAAGTTGGCAAAGCCATGCCCAGAGCAGAGTCCATGCCTCCTGAAAAACTGCCGCTGCGGGGGCCCTTCGGGGGAAAAATTTTTTGGGAAAGAAAAATTCCCTAAATTTGGGGCCCTTGTGCTGTCAGTTTTTTTCTCTGACGCCGTGCCCCAGCTGCTGAAAATCTTCCCCTCCACGAGCTAAAGGATCAGCTAAACCTTTGTTTTGTTTCCCGGAAATTAAAAACTCCCTCCTACATAGGTGATGAGATTTTCTTTGTTTTCCCTTCTTGTAAAGGGATGCCATTTTAAACAAAGCCCCCTTTGAAAAATAAAAGATAGAAAAAAAAAACGGGGGGGGAAAACTGATTGTGTGTATTTTAAAAGTAAGAACTGCTTTTATTTTCTTGTAGACGGGGTGTAATCTTCACAAAGATACACCCATTTCCTTTAGGGGCAGGGAATAATTGTTTAAAAAAAGCACAAATGCTGCAATAAAAAAAAAAAATTTTTCCCCACCGCTCTGCCCCCCAAATTTGTCACTTTACCCGTCACCAGAAACGTGATTGGGGGGCCACTTTAATGGGGTAGATTTATTTTCCACTCGCGCTCCCTTTTCTCACCCCGGGTAGCGAATAAAAGCATAAATCGAAACCCAAAGACATTTTCCACCCCCCCAAAAAATTTCAGCTGCCACCCCTTCCTTCAAAATAAAAAAAAAAATTTAAACCCGGGAAGGAATTGTTTCCTAACGGGATATTCTAAAAACACGTAAAAAAGTAAAAACTCATGCTTTTCACCCCCCTACGAAAAGAAAATCACTCCTTAAAAGGAAAGGGTTTCCTTTGCAACAAAAAGGAAATTAACGTAATTACTGTAACTTTTTATAAAATTTTTTAAATGCTTAATAAACAGAATATAATTAACTATGACATACCATAAACCCGTTATTAAAAAATAAAAAGGGAAAAATAAAGAATTCAACTTCCCGAGTTTCAGATCAGGCCCCGGGGGAAAGGATGGAAAAATGGGACACAGCTCAACCCAGGATTGCCCCCCAGCTAAAAACACAGTTTAGATTTGGGCCCGTGTTTATACCTGCCCAGGTTCTCCCCTCCTTTCTCATATTGCCTACTCTTTTACGGGTTTGGAATTTTTGATGAGGGGGCGTCACAGGTTTTTGGATGGGGGTTATTTTGATATTATTCCCCACTAGAGGGAAATCACGGAATGCGTTTGTGGGGGCAGATAAATTAAGAGTTTTTTTGTGGGGGGGTAATAGGTTATCAGGTGTCCGGGACAGCTGCATCTAAAATTGGGGGCCATTAAAATTGTTTAAAGGCCCCCTTTTATCTAAACATTTCGTAAAAACCAGGCAAAGGGGTTTGGGGGTGAGACTCTGCAAGACCCGGGTTAAAAATTCCTTTACACGGGGGGGGGGGGGGGGGGGTGACTCACCTCTGAGACATGGTTTAATAAATGAATTAAAATACATTGAATTTTAAATGAAAGAAATTACGGCCCAAAAAAATTGACATCTTTGGGGACCTCAACTTGAGAGACAAAATGAAAAAAAAATCCGAAAATCACTTGTTGTTTTGAAAAAAAATTTTTTTTTGCCAATTATGGTGGAAAATGTTTTGGTCAATAAAAAAAGTTCTTCAAAATTTCTTTGTTATATTTCCCTTTTTTTGGAAAAGGACAGGGTCAAACGTTTTCGTAATTTCTTCCCGGGTTTGGCACACATTTTGCTATTTTTGGCCCTTTCCCTCCATGCAGATTTTTTCTAGAGCAGGGATTTTTTTGGGGGCTGTCTCGGGAAACAGGATTTCAACCCCAAACCCAAAAAGGGTTTTTATGGGGTTGGGAGATCGGGAGACGGGCCCTGGGCCAAATAAAGGAAACCTTGAAATGATTCTTACGAAGCCACTTCTTCGTTGCCCTGGGATCATTGTCATGCTGAAAGACCCAGCCACGTTTAATCTTCAATGCCCTTGCTGATGGAAGGAGGTTTGCACTCAAAATTTCACGATACATGGCCCCATTCATTCTTTCATGTACACAGATCAGTTGTCCTGGTCCCTTTGCAGAGAATCAGCCCCAAAGCATTATGTTGCCACCCCCCATGCTTCACAGTAGGTATAGTGTTCATTGGATGCAACTCAGCATTCTTTGTCTTCCAAACACGAGTTGTGTTTCTACCAAACAGTTCTACTTTTGGTTTCATTTGATCATATGACATTCTCCCAATACTTTTCTGGATTATCCAAATCTCTCTAGCGAATTTTCAATGGCCCGGACATGTACGGCTTAACGGGGGACCATCGGGGCACTGCAATCTGAGTCCCCTGGGGGTGTAATTTTACTGATGGTAGCCTTTGTTACGTTGGCCCGCTCCGCGGGGCCGTTCACAAAGGTCCCGGGTTCTGGATTTTTGCTCATCATTTTTGTCACATTTTGACTCCATGGGGGAAATTTTTCGTGGAGCCCAGATCGGGGGGTTTATCATGATCTTGTATGTCTTCCATTTTCTAATATTGTTCCCATGGTTGATTTCTTCAAACCTAGCTGTTTCCCTTTTTGCAGTTTCCCTTTTCCCCCGACGGGGTGCGGGGGCTCCATTTTTTTTTTTTTTTTTTTTTTTGTGTCCTTTACGCTTTTTGGGTCTTCAAAAATTGGAGTGACAGATGCTTCTCCATTACTATTGCTAGGGCTTGGTGTCAGCCAGTGGTGTTTTTTGTCACTACTACCCCTGTATTCAATGCAACAGGTGTATTGGTAAGAGCCAGGTTACCAGCAGAAGCAGATATGATAGCCTACTATTTTTAGGGTGGGTAGGAACCAATATCCCTGGACCGTCCCATCCAGTCAGCATCAGCCTGCAGATGTTAGTTTTACCTTGGCTGGTTATAGAAAAAAAAGGGACCATCACAATGTATTTTTTTTTTAATAATTCGGAATTATTTATTTATTGAAAGTCTAAAAATATGCATTCTGCTATGAGCATTAAATAGTCCACTTTTCACAGTAACCCAATGGTTCCCAGTACCCCAAAAGCATTGGGTGCAAGAGTAATAGAGAGAGGAGGTTAGTGTTGGCCTTAATTTATCAAAAAACACTGCTGGCTGTCACCAAGCACCAGTGATAGTATTAGAGTGGCATCTGTCAGACACCTCAGTACTGACACCGGAATAAAAGAGTAAAAAAAATAAAAAGCACTTTATTTGAATAAACACGCAACTGACATAGTCAATCATTTTATTAAAGAAATAGATTAAATTGTGCCCCAACCATAGTCCAAGGAATCTACATATCAAATAGGAAACCATAAAAAACAGAAAACAATAAAAAGACAGGGGCATGCTACACCAAACCCCTACATCCCCTGAAGGTCATGCCTGCAGCTAATCTACTGGCGATGCTGAAGGGTTACAGGATACAGCCGCAATAAAATCTTCAGGCTGTTGGTCCTCTGTTCCCCTCTCCCTCAAGGAGATGCGCCTGTACACTTTGGCCTGTATTCCCTTGCCTGTTATAAATTATTATGCAAATGATATTGTTCTCTAATTGACTTAATTGGTCAATGAAAATATTAACCCCTTAAGGACCTTGCGTTTTTTTTTGTTGACACGTTCGTTTCTCCCTCCTCGCCCTCTGAAAGCCATAACTTTTTTATTTTTCCACCTACATAGACCTATTAGGGCTTTTATTTTGTATGACAAGATGTACTTTCTAATGGTGTTATTCAATGTACTATAGAATATACTGGAAATTCCAAGTGGGACAAATTGTGAAAAAAAAAGTACTTTTGCCATGTTTGTGGGTGTTTTGCTTTTACGCGTTAAATCTTCAGTAAATATAAGTGTTATCTTATTATATAAGTTGATCACACCCGGGCAATACCAAACATTAGGGTTTCCTTATGTTTGGTACTTAAAAAAATTCCAACAATTTTTTTTTTGAAATTTGCGGCGTGGCGCCATTTTGGCGACCAAATAACTTTTTTTTACTAACACCTACAGATCAGTGAGGGGAAATTTTTTTTGGGCGGAAGTGATTTTTTATCGCTAGCTTTTTTGGAATGTAGTGATTTTTCTTATCATTTTTATTCCAATTTTTAAGTGACTGAAATAAACAAAAAAATGCAAATTAGACTTTGGAATTTTTTTCTTCTACAGTGTTCCTACGGGATAAAGTTTATATTTTTTAGATCGGACTTTTTCGGATGCGGCGATACCAAATATGTGTAACTTTTTTTTATTTTTTTATTTTTTTATTTGTAAAATGAGGAAAGGGGGTATTTAACTTTTAAAATTTTTTTTTTTTAAATTTTAACATTGATCCCCCCTATGGGGCTTTTACCACTAGGTGGGGCCCATCGTTTAACTAGTCTTAATGCAATTTCATAGACAAACTAGACTGTCCAAAAATGGCGGTTTCCTGCCTGTGGCCGGAAGTGGGGCAAATGAGGACATAGAAGCGGTAGGAGCCTTCACAAGGCTCCTCGCTGCCATATCCAGGTATCGGATCCCCGGGGACGCCGATCACCGCGAAGAACGGTTCGCGGCACCGTTCTTCATTCATCTAGATGCCGCGGCTATCTTTGCCTTGGCATCTAAAGGGTTAAACAGCGCGGGGGGGCCCCCATCTCGTCACTGCAACTCCGGGGTAATTTTGCGCAAAGCCCAACACCCGGGGGTGTCTAGGGGGGATAAACTCCAGGACCCCACTGCAAAGCCCCTTAGGCCTTAGGGACCCTGGGACGTACTAATACCATTAGAGTATAAATCAATTTTTATTCGACAAACCTCCTAATGATAACAGTTTTTTTCCACAAGGAAAAGACTTAAAATGCACTGTTTCAAATTATTATGCACAATAGAGTTACAAAACATTTTATAGGTTGTAAAGACCTGTAAATGTAATTTTTAGAATTTGCAGCATTAACCCCTTCCCGCCGCAGCCTATTTTTGTTTTGTCACATTCCTTTTTCCTTCTCGCCTTTCCCCAAACCTAACTTTTTTTTTTCCACCTACTAAAATATGAAAGGGTTTAAATTTTCAAGACAAATTAGTCAATTGTTTAATTCAACAATGTAGAATATTCTGGGAAACCCCAAAAAAATTCTAAGTGGGGCAAAAAGGAAAAAACAACCTTTTTGCTAATGTTTTGGGGGTTTTGTTTTTTTTGGGTTCATCTTTACTATAAATTATGTGCTGTATTCTACAGGGTTGATAGAATCCGGCAAAACCAAACATGTAGGATTTTTGTTTTGGGACGTAAAAAAAACCAAAATTTTTTTTATTTTTTTTAATTTTACCACGGGGACCTTTTCGCGTCCAATAACTTTTTTGTACTTTTACCTAGGACTTTAGTGAGGGGCATTTTTTTCGGGCTAAGTGTACTTTTTACTGTAACCATTTTGAATGTATGCGACTTCTATTTACAGTTTTAGGGGAACTGAAATTACCAAAAAGCACAATTTTGGTGTTTGGAATTTTTTTTCTTCTACTGTGTTCAGCTTACAGGATAAATTATGTTATATTTTAATCAGACTTTTTTGAGCGCGGCGATACCAATTATGGCAAAAGGGGGGTGATTTGAACTTTTAATATTTATTTATATCTTTACACATTAAAACTTTTTTTTTTTTTTTACTTTAACACTAAAGGCCACATGTATGAAAAATGTCTATCTAAAACTCACTTTGTTCCCTTAAGCAACCATAAAAGGCCCCCTTTCATTTAAAATAGTTTCGGAAAAAGGGGGGCTCACTGATTGGTTGCTAAAGGTTAAAAAGAAAGTTTTTGACCTAGACATTTTCAACATTGGGCCCCAATCCCCCTAGGGTGCAATCGTTAATACAGTTTATTAGGTTTTCCAATATGGCAGTTTATTACTTCCTGGGCTTTGATGGGTGGAAATAGGTCTGGAAGCATCAAGGGAAAAGGGGGCTAACAGATCAAGAATTTAAGGGTCGCCAATTTTTTGGTGGAGGAAGCCTGATAATATGGAGTTGTTTCATAGCCAAAGGCTTTTATACGTGACCAATAGACTTGGAGAAAGCATCTTTTCCCTGTCCTAACCCATCTTTCTTGACAAATTGAGAGTAGTAGTTCCAATACCGAATCTTCTAATCCATCTACAAGCTCTTGCTGTTTTAGACTGTCAGGGGTCTTCACTCCATGAATGACCTAAGAAGAAAGGTGTCCTGTTCCTGCTCAATATTTGTGCTTATGGAATTGCCGGAAGCTCTGACTCTCTTTATTTAGCTCTTCAATCTTTTTCCAGGGTTGGAATGAAAAGAACTCAATTTAAATCATTGCCAAATGCCAGTTCTTGGCAATGCTGCTAGACTGTTTAGTCCAGATGGCTTTTCTCCCACCAGAGAAATAGATCCATTGATTCATCCCCCTCCTCCACACCAATGCACAACAATAGTCAGCCATGTCCATTCTGGGGCCCCTGACCTCCTATGGAATAACAATAAAGTAGGCTTAGCTCCCCCCTTGAGAGTGGTGCAAGGAGTGGGCTCTATGCAACATGTCTTCTATAGTGAAGATAACAGTCCTGGGGTTGGGGGACGTTCATTTACACGCTTGAAACCTTGAAGGTTTTGGGTCAAATCAATTGAAACTGCCACTTTCAAATTCCAATTTTTAGTCCCTTAACTCTCGTACAATAGTTTGCAATGTTAGAATAAAAACCAGAGGAAACTTGGGGTTCACTATTTATAACCACCTTAAAGGAGTTGTCTCCCTACAGGGTTTCAAAGGATGCATGAATGAAATACTCTGTCACTTCCTGGTTCAGACTGACTAATTTTACTTAAGCTCCATGCTTGTACAGCTCTGTGCCTGTTCAGTTGCTAATTATATCAGATTATCTTCTCAAACTGCTCACAGGATTTCTTAAATGATCACTATAACAAAAGCCCTAATTACAGTTATGTTTACTTGATATAAATCAAGCTTTTTACTGACTGGCAGCACAGACACTGTGGACACTGCCCTGACCTGTGTGATGACTCACTCACTGTTATCTCATTGAACAAACAGCAGGGGGAGATTTGTTTACAGGTCATTTTCTGAGGAACTGAAAATAGCCAGGGAGGTCATAAATTCACTTTATCTCCTTAGGAAAACAGAGGAACAAAGGGAATATTTTGAAAAATGTCTTTATTTCGTGTTCCCTACAATTTGAAAGCTATTCTTTGTAGCGAGACAACCCCTTTAAGTGACAGTCGCTCCATCCAAGAGCAGAATCAGAATTTTAAACACACAAATACTGTTCTGCAGCAGTCACAGGGTTAAATACTTTGAAAGGCTATGGATTATGTAGAGCATAAAAGGAGCAGACTAATTTAAGCTTTAATAAACAAAGGGTACAGTGTGTACAAAAAAGGAAAAAAAATAAAGTTAAATAAGATGCATATGAGCAATAAGAGTTATAAAACAGAAAGAGAAATTACAGAAAATACATAACCCTTACAAGGTAGAGGCTTTCTTGGGCCTGAGGGGAAGGGAAAAAATTGGAACACAATTTTGGTAGTGATCTAACCCCAGGCTGTGAACAATTTTGCCTTTCTGAAACCATATTTTTTATCGTTTCAAAGCTTCAGTTCAGATTTCTAGAACAGCCCCTCAGTATTAGAGCAATTTGTTCCTCACTGGACAATGAGGTGACAAGAGGGGAGGACTAGAGATCGAATTGTCTGTGTCCTTTAATTGATCCTCTTGGGTGTGAGGTTGGATACACAGAACCCCTTCTGTCCTTTCTTTGAATTGTATAAAAATCCAAACCCCATGTCAATAGTCACTGTAGGACCTCTATAAACCAGGCCTGGGAATAGAGTTTGACTTTTATTATGAACTTGAGTCATGATGTGAATAATGAAATAACATGATACATTTCATAACCACAATAGCCACAATTCTGCGGTTTTCAGAACAGGGCACAATACAGGATAAAATACTAACTAAATGGTAGTCAATGTTGAGCTGTATGTGCGTTTCCTTCAAGATGAGTTACTTTGTACACTCAAGTATTATGGGTATTAAAAGGAGGACATAGTGTTGCAGAGGGCAATGACCCAAAGCATACATACATGACAATGAAGTAGACCTCAACCCAATCGAACACTTGTAGGTAGAGTTGAAGAAAAAGCTGTGTTTGTACCCAAGTCCAGTATGCACCAACATTGGGAATGTGTAGAAGAGACCTGGGATCAAATTTTGGTTGAGACATGCTTGAATCTGATTAAGAGCCCAGAAGGATCAGGTAGTGCTGAAAGCCAAAGGTGGATTTACCAAATACTAACAAATATTAAAAATGAACAGTTTGATTTTAGGAGCAAAACAGTAACAATGCAGTTACAGGAAAATATCTGCAGAACTAAGCAGATGCTAAATACTTGCAGGTCACATTTATGTATAAAATAGGTAAGATGATGGTCTGTAAAATGATTGTAGTCTCATAGTGTAGTCTCAAAGCTGTAGTGGATGGTGAGATATGGATCCTGAAAGTCAAAAGTTCAAAAGATTGTAATCAGCGTAATGTTACACCATGACTATTATACCCTTATACAGTGACCATATAGAGGTAGATACCAGTTGTATATAGGCTCTTCAGACATATAAGGATTACACTGCAGTTATATCCAGGTACAGTATTCACAGGCGACCGTTCTCTGTCTCTTTCCTTCTCTATCTGGTCTAGACAACAGTGATTTCTTCCAGCCACTACTTGTCTTGGCAGAGTTTGCCACACAAATGTGTTAGAATCATCACTTTTCCAGCACATCCCTACCTGTTCCCCACATCTATACAGACTCTGAATCCACTATGCTCTAAGTGGTAAAAATGCCCCATCTTGGTTCCCCAAATACAAATAGTACCCACATACAGTAAAAGTGTCCACAGGCAGTTCTAGTGGGCCTATTTGTGCCTTCAGTAGGTAAGGAAAATTCCAATACAGTAGGTAGGTACATGGCCCACACTGTAGGTAGACCCCCAAATCAGGCAGATAAGTAGAAAGACTCTTCTGATTATCCCCTATTATGTATATAGGCATGTAAGCCCCATTGTGTAGCCCATCCTCTTATAAGGTAGGTCCCAATTAGGTTGGTAGGCCTTCCACTAAGTAGTTAGGTAGGACACCAGATAGTTAAGTAGGACAAGAAATGGAGGTGATCCAGCGATTCCAAACGAATAAAAGCGATCTTTATTAGAACATTAAAAAAGGTGCATCACAGGCAACAAAGCCGACGCGTTTCGGGGTGAACCCCCTTAGTCATGGCATGCAGGTTTAACAAACAACAACCAATATATAGCATACATCATAACTAACTAAACGTTACTCACCTGAGCCGTCTTTTCCCCGGCATGCTCAGACACGGACTCGTGAGAGTGACACATCAAACCGCCGACGGCACTCAATGATGACGTACTGTCCAGCCGAAAGAAGCCGAAGATTCCCGAGCATGCGCACTTTGCGAACAGCTTCGGTATCACGGCCTCTCGGTGGCGGACGGAATCAAAGGATATATGCGCCGTAGCCATATAGAGTGACAGTCAAGCCGTGCATGAAACACAGCGGGGGAAGCGCTTAGGGAGGAAAAAGCAACAAATTAAAAACAATTGCCTAAAATAGAAAGTGTACTGAGTATTAATGAACGTAACCGTACTGTTGCAACATAATTCCTATCCTATAATACATGAAGGTATCTCAAAAAAAGAGAGAGAGAACCAGTGCCCATGACAAAGAAAACACAATTGTATCCTGAACGACATCATAACATTAATAATGATATAATATTTCATTGCGGATGTTTAATCCGCGTGGCCAAAATGTATCTAGGGTTAACATCCAAAACGCCTCTCTATCCCTAAGTAAATGATTTAAATTTCCCCCTCGTTTCGATAATTTAATTTGTTCAATAGCAAAAATACGAAAAAATTTATCACTAGCAGTGTGTACTTGTATAAAATGTTTTGCTGCATTTGAAATACTCCGGAAACCAGGATTATGTATATAATTTAAATGTTCGCATGCACGAACTTTCAACTTGCGGAATGTAGAACCCACATAGTGTAAATCACATTCTGTACAGTGAATTAAATATACCACAGCAGTGGTATTACAGTTGAGATATTGTTGTATGTCATAAATTTTCCCATGTACCTGAAAGGATTTAATAACCTGTGAGAACGTGCATGTTTTGCAGGGGTAAGACCCACACTTAGGACCCCTGGTAGTCAGGTAGGTAAGACTCCTGGAACTTAGGGAAGTAGGGCCCCAGTAGTCAGGTAGGTAGCTAGGGCACCTGGTAATTAGGTAAGTAGGGCTCCAGGTAGCTTGGACCCCTATTAGCTAGATAGGACCCCTTTAGTTTGGTAGGTAAGTAGGGAACTTGGTAGGTAGGCCTCCTGGTAGTTAGTTAGTTAGGTAGGCACTCATAGTTAGATAGGTAGGGCTCCTATGGCGGTTATATAAATAAATAAAAAAAATTGCTCACTTCTCCCTGTTCCCTCGATGGCTTCTCCGGCACAAGAAGCAAAATGTGATTTATAGCACCTCTGCCCTGTCGGATGTCAGGTAGGCCACAGACCTAATGCAGCCTACAGCCTACTACTGTAGGCATGTAGCATGATGACATCTGGATGCCCCTCTCAACAGGCCTAAAGTTTGGTAGAAAGAACTGAAGACCCGCTCTGATTTTTTAATAAACTGGACAGCTCCTTTAAATACAGTTCTACGGGGAAGCTTTTGGGGATGTTTTCTTTTAAGGTTACCCCTAGCTCTATAGCCAAAAATGGATACCAATGACATTTGGCTGCAAGTACTCCAAGGCTGGGATTGCTCTGTACTACAACCATACATTTATGCATATAATCTTGTAGATATTCAGCTTCAGATTTTTGCCTCCCACACAAACTGAGATCTAACAGTTGTATAATCAGTCATCTTTTAGCTGCAAGACAAAAGCCCAATTGATTAATTCCAAGAACAATCATAGATGTAAGGAAGATATTTTTGAATTACTGACAGGGTTCTTTGGTTTTAGCAGATAAAGCTGACTCACTATGTAATAAAAAATTAAACTACAGTCACTGAACAGGAAGGTTAAAGGGAATCGATCCCCAATATTTTTTTTTACTAATTAAAATAAGACACTAATTCATATTGTTTTTTTGTCATAGAGGTTTCTAATTTTCTGATTGTAGATTTTTTGTATTGTGTCTTATGTATATGAATATAGTGGCGGCCATCTTTCCGGCTGCTTTTAACAGCATTTATAGAGATGATTTACAGCAGTTTAATGGACATAGCAGCCTGTGAACAAGAGCAGACCCATTGACTTTAATAGGAGAGTTTTCTAGATACACTTTGTGACCTGGAAAGAAACCATTGTGCAGGGAGGGGGAGAGGGAGAGCTGTGACTTTCTCCTATTGCGAATGGTGGATCCTGTGTTATCTATACATATTGTTGTAACTTTCATTGTAATCCTATCTGTGCTGATAATGAGGAGACAGCTGAAGAGTTTTTCTTTCTACAGAACAGGAAATTAATATTAAGCCTAATGGCCAAAGTGAAAACTTCAGGATTTCAGGAAGTTTAAAAAAATAAAAATAAAACAAATACTGATAGTGATATGTAAAATAAAAACAAAATAACCGAACATTCTTAAAAAACGTGTTTAAAGGGGACCAAAGACTGCTCATTTGTCTATCTGGGCATGATTAAAAATAGAAGATAAGTCCCCCTGGACGCTCTTAATCAGTCCCGGCTGCCGGTCCGTTCATCCAGGAAATAATAAGTGAGCGTTCATCGTTCCCGTGATAGGTGCAGCCAATCACAGGCCACAGCGTCAGCTGCATGTGACCTCTGTGGCTTGTAATTGGCTGACGCTGTCATGTGAATGAAGACCGATTAGTGCTACAATCCGGATGAACGGACCAGCCACTGGCATTAACAAGAGTGTCCGGGAGGGAAGTATGAGTCTTATCGTCTATTTTTACTCATACCCCGACAGACCAAAGAGCATTCTTACATCCCTTTAACATAAAAACATGAGGTAAACAATAGATCATTTTCGATGACTCATTCCCTTTAAAGGGGTTCTTTAAAAATTGTTAAATAAATGTCTGAAGACTATGACTATTAAAATGTAAAAAAAAAAAAAGTCTCAACCCTGCAGTCACTGATGCTCTAGTGCCACCTCTACTTCACTGTTCCCTACGAGTCCCCCACGGATAACATTATGTCCATCATTCATGTGATTCTGCACCCAGTCACTTGCTTTGGTGGTCTTGTGCTGCGCACATTAGCAGGGACCACTGAGACAGGTAAACTTCTACAGTGTCATGGGAACAATACACAAAACGTCCGCAGTGTCACGACGGTCGGTAGTGGATCCGCTGGACCAGCGCAAGCGATGGCGTAAGCCACACCAGGGAGCGGAGTTTAAATAGAACCCGGTTTTCACCAGAGCCCGCCGTAAAGCAGGATGGACTTGCTGCGGCGGGAATCTACCAGGTCACTTCCACTGACGTGACTTGCTTGCAGCGGCGGCCGAGGTGTAGCGACGTACAGAATCGTCAGACGAGGCGTAATCGGGGACAGGCAATAAGGTCAGGGCAGGCGGCAAAGGTTCGTAGTCGAGAGGCGTAGGCAAGGAGGTACGGTACACGGTAAAGATGGAGACACTAAGAACACTTTATCAATAGGCTAGAGGGCACTAAAGATCCGGCAGGGACGTTCCGGAAGTGCAAACCTTATATAGGGTCAGCGACCGGCCAACAACCAATTGTGGGCATGCTGGCCCTTTAAATCAGAGGAAGCCAGCACGCGTGCGCCCTAAGGAGCGAGGATGCATGCCGCGGCCGGCAGGGACACCGCACGGAAGCAGGAGCGTGGGCTGGTAAGTCTGCCTGCACAGGGGAACGAGTGCGCCCGCGGCCCGACACTCGGACCGCGGTGCCGCTCGTCCCCGCAGACGGGGAGGAGGCCGAAGTCCCGGTGAGCCCGCAGCCCGGCCAGGGGGCTGCGGGACCACCAGTGACACGCAGTCAGGGACTTGCAGGGAACCCTGGAACAGTGGCAGCCTCAGAGGGAAGTAAAATTTTTTTAAGGCGTTCCAGCCTATAAATGATTTTTTTAAAATCTTGAACAATCCTTTAATTGTTTACTTTCCATATACAAAAGTCAGCCATGGTCATGTGCTGATTATACAGATGCTCAGGTCATTACTGCATATAGCTCCAATAGCTATACTGAAACTGTAGCTAGTCCTGCCATTGTATGACAACTCAAGAAAAATGTTATCACTCGGAAGGTAAAAAGTTAAGTGGTTTAATCTCCAGTCACGTCTTCAGTTCACAGATGGATTTTAACGTTGCATTTTAAAATGCAAACCGACCCATATTCATTTGAATAGGAAATCTGGGCTGTAGTTCACACTGTGATTTCAAATCCATGGTGCAGAAAAAAAAATGGACAAGTTCTTTCTTTGAAGTGGGTCCTCCTCGAATTTTGCATTGGCAATTGTGATACAGGTTACCCCTTTTTGTCCAAATAAGAGCTGAAAACTGCCTCTGCAATGATGAAATCTGAGGTACCTTGTTTCCCCCGAAAATAAGACAGTGTCCTCCTAAAGAGGCGCAAGGTCTTATTTTCAGATGATGTCTTATTTTTCCATGAACAAGAATTCACATTTGTTCCATACTGTAATCATGTCATCACAAACATCAACATAATGGGGTAGCCATCCAACATAATGGGGTAGCCATCCAACATAATGGGGTAGCCATTACTAGTGACTGACAATTTCTGTCATAAAGAATTTCTCGTGACTCTGTTTCCATGTACAACAATTTATGTTACATTTACCGATCCCGGTATTTATGAACAAAAATTAATATTTATTAGGTAGGCAGGGCTATTAAAGGCAGCATATAGGTAGGCAGTGCTATTATAGGCAGCCAGGGCAGGGTATAAGTAGCCAGGGCAGGGCATCATATAGCCATGCAGGGTATAGGTAGCCAGGGCAGTGCATCATATAGCCAGGCAGGGGTTCATTTAGCCAGGGCAGGGTATAGGTAGCCAGGGCAGTGCATCATATAGCCAGGGCAGGGTATAAGTAGCCAGGGCAGGGCATCATATAGCCAGGCAGGGTATAGGTAGCCAGGGCAGGGCATCATATAACCAGGGCAGGGTATAGATAGCCAGGGCAGGGCATCATATAGCCAAGGCAGAGTATAGTTAGCCACGGCAGGGAATAGGTATCCAGGGCAGGGTACCATAGAGCCACGGCATCATATAGGTAGCCGGGGCAGGGCATCATATAGGTAGCCAGGGCAGGGCATCATATAGCCAGGCAGGGTATAGGTAGCCAGGGCAGGGCATCATATAGCCAGGCAGGGTATAGGTAGCCAGGGCAGGGCATCATATAGCCAGGCAGGGGATCATATAGCCAGGGCAGGGTATAGGTAGCCAGGGCAGGGCATCATATAGCCAGGCAGGGTATAGGTAGCCAGGGCAGGGCATCATATAACCAGGGCAGGGTATAGATAGCCAGGGCATGGCATCATATAGCCAAGGCAGAGTATAGGTAGCCAGGGCAGGGTATAGGTATCCAGGGCAGGGTACCATAGAGCCAGGGCATCATATAGGTAGCCGGGGCAGGGCCCCATATAGGTAGCCAGGGCAGGGCATCATATAGCCAGGCAGGATATAGGTAGCCAGGGCAGGGCATCATATAGCCAGGCAGGGTATAGGTAGCCAGGGCAGGGCATCATATAGCCAGGGCAGGGCTGTATATAGCCAGGGCAGGGCTGTATATAGAAAGCCAGGGCAGGGCTGTATATAGGTAGGTAGCCAGGGCAGGGCTGTATATAGAAAGCCAGGGCAGGGCTGTATTTAGGTAGCTAGGGCAGGGCTTTATATAGGTAGCCAGGGCAGGGCTGTATATAGGTAGCCAGGGCAGGGCTGTATATAGAAAGCCAGGGCAGGGCTTTACATAGGTAGGTAGCCAGGGCAGGGCTGTATATAGGTAGCCAGGGCAGGGCTGTATATATCCAGGGAACGGATTTATATAGGTATCAAGGGCAGGGCTTTATATAGTTAGCCAGGGCAGGGCTTTATATAGGTAGCCAGGGCAGGGCTTTATATTAGGTAGCCAGGGCAGGTCTTTATAGAGGTAGCCAGGGCAGTTCTTTATATAGCCAGGGCAGGGCTTTATATAGTTAGCCAGGGCAGGGATGTATATAGGTAGCCAGGGCAGGGCTTTATATAGGTAGCCAGGGCAGGGCTGTATATAGGTAGCCAGGGCAGGGCTGTATATAGGTACCAGGGCATGGCTTTATATTGGTAGCCAGGGCAGGGCTGTATATAGGTAGCCAGGGCAGGGCTGTATTTATGTAGCCAGGGCAGGGCTGTATATAGGTAGCCAGGGCAGGGCTGTATATAGTAGCCAGAGGGTTTTATTAGGTAGCCAGGGCAGGGCTGTATATAGGTAGCAGGGCAGGGCTGTATATAGGTAGCCAGGGCAGGGCTGTATATAGCCAGGGCAGGGCTTTATATAGGTAGCCAGGGCAGGGCTGTATATAAGTAGCCAGGGCAGGGCTGTATATAGGTAGCCAGGGCAGGGCTGTATATAAGTAGCCAGGGCAGGGCTGTATATAGGTAGCCAGGGCAGGGCTTAATATAGGTAGCCAGGGCAGGGCTGTATATAGGTAGGTAGCCAGGGCAGTGCTGTATATAGGTAGCCAGGGCAGGGCTTTATAAAGGTAGCCAGGGCAAGGCTTTATATAGGTAGCCAGGGCAGGGCTTTATATAGGTAGCCAGGGCAGGGCTTTATATAGGTAGCCAGGGCAGGGGCAGTATATATCCAGGGCAGGGCAATTATAGGCAGCCAGGGACAGTAAAAAGTAAAAAATAAAAATAAAAAAGTAATACTCACCCGGACACCCGCTGCCCCCTCCTCTTCATTCTTCACTCTGGAGCCGGTGGCCGCTCACTGCAGAGAGCGGGGCCGCGGAGCAGGCGCGCGGTGACGGCAACGCAACGCGGGCCAGCCCCGCGGCCTCCTGGGAGCTGAGCAGACGGGATCAGTAGATCCCAGATGCTCAGCCTCGGCTGCTGCTTGCACGGCGGCGGCGGCCGTGATGGCTGCATGGCTGGGTCAGTGACCCGGCCGTGCAGCCATGTGGCGAGGGGGGCCTGTCGGCCCCCTGCCACAGGGGTCCGGTCGTGATGCGACCATTGCGACCCCTGTAGCGCGCCACAGACCGGTGCCGGCACTCGGGGCTCGCCTGGGGAAACACCGTCCTCCTCGGAGAGGCAATCCGAGCCAGCCCTGCGGCCCGGATGCCAGCGACCCGCCGGGCAAATGCCCGGTTTGCCCAATGGTCAGTCCGGGCCTGGCGTATAGGGACTCGCTGAGCTTGTTTCTATAATTGCCCAATGATGATTAGTTGGATTATTCCACAGGTAAAAAAATGGGTTCCAAAATTGAGGCTACATTGTAATAAGACAAATTTGGAACAGAGAGGCCTCCCAGTTTACTATGAATGTACAGGTAACATTTTTTGAAGCGCGGGTTTCTTGCCCCCCAGATAAATCTCACAATTTTAGCCTGTATGTCACCAATAAGCGAGCTGGGGAAGAGAAAGGGTAATGAGCGGGCTATATACAAAAATTTAGGTAAAAATAGCATTTTTGTAAGATTTATTCTCGCTAGCCAGGAAAAGGGTAACTTTTCTAATCTGTGTATCTCCGTATGTAAGGCAGAAGTTAGATCCGTTAAATTAGTATCAATAGTAAGTCATGTCCTCATCTTCTGGAACATCATCATCACTCTCCAAACTCTGAATTTCATGGTGAATTTTTTGAGATTCCATGTCTTTTAGAATCATTGGCTCCAATCTCTCATATCTAGCAATAGCACTTTCCTTAAATGAGCATCTCTTGTCCAGGTAGCCTCCCACACAAGGTAAGACCTATCTGATCAGCTAACACTAGTGTATGGCGTGGGGGGAGCTATAGAAATGAATGCTGCTAGGTCTTATTTTCAGGGGAGGCCTTATATTTCTAAGCTTGAGAAAAATTGCACTAGGTCTTAATTTCAGGGGATGTCTAATTTTCAGGGAAACTGGGTATTGTCAACAAAAACACAATATATGAACTTACTGGTAAAGAGTTTTCTTGCCATGCAGTTTCACAGAGCTGCAGCTGGCTTCAGACACGCACATCTTAGTCAGGCTGTGAGTGGGTCTATTGCAATGATTGGCATAGCAGCTCTACGGTTCTTAGCTACTCCTGTTACAGTGACATAAGTGCACAAGATTTCTAAAATGTAGTACACATGGCTGCAGAGCTCTAAAGGGTAAAATTTTGTTATTTATTTAGGTAAACTCCATTGTTAGAGATGACTCTCCAGGAAGTGAGTCCCCATGGTTTAACTGACTGATGGCAACTAAAAGCAATCAGATAAGAGACATAGGAGAGAGAAATGGGGAGATGTGGTCGGTAACCAGAGAAATGTGTGTGTTCTAAAAGGAGATAAAATATTCTTTATCTCCTGACCAAAGCAAAATCAAAAGAGCAATGTAATTGGTAATAGTCTTTATTTATCTTGTCAAAAGCTAATCATTGTAGTGAGAAAATGTGTTAATGGGTTTGACTGAAAGGGAATCTATCTCCAATAGGTGTCACTAGAGATACAGCTTTCATCTTTCTCGAGAGTAACTCATTCCCATATCTAATGTACAGTGTAGTACGCCTTATATGCTTAGCAGAATACCATAGAAAGGGTTCTGAGAACCTCTTATTGTGCCAATGCATTTAAAATAATGCACAATCTGCCATCTTCTGTTTACTGCTCCAATGCAGTTTTGTTACACCTCTGCCTCTCTTCTTGCTGATCTATAGACAATAGAAGAGGGAGCAGATGAAAAAGAGCAGCAGGGTCAGAAGGAAGGTCCCTGTCACAGTGAAAGTAGAGTTGCCCTGTGTTGCTCTATGCCCTGCAGCTGTCTGGGGTGGCTGGAATTATCATATCAGACAATCTCTGACTGTTGCGATATTAAATTTTGCATCACATTTCAGGACTTGTATTTTACAGCTTGTGGGAAGAACCGCGTTGCTGCCGATACCTCCGACTGTTACCTGACTTTTCACAAACTGCTCTTATACCTTCATGGGAACAAGGAGTAAGAGATTTTGATGTGACTTGATTTATTTCAATAAAACAAAGACAAATTCTTGGAAATCATGTTTCTCTTTCTTTTGCAGGCCTGGTTGGTTTAAGCAGCTGTTTACAGACTTCATATCAATGACTTTAAAACTCGTGCTGAAAAGTCAGGTGAGGACTGCAATTTCTGTTTGTTTTCAGCAGAACAATTTTTAAAGGTGAAACATGTTTAAAACATGTTCCACTTGTAATAAATGGTGGCCAAAAAAGTACAAGGAAAAACTGTAGCAATTTGCAGTAAAACAGTTATAAATGCCAAAACATATTATAACCATCATGTGTGAACTGGGCCTTAACCCTTTAACTCCCAGGCCTGAAAAGTAGTTAATGACCAAAACGTCTTTTTTAGTTTTTGCCTCCTTGCGTTTCAACAGTTGTAACTTTTTAATTTTTTCAATGACGCAGTTGTATGAGGCCTCGTTTTATTCGAGACAAGTTGTACTTTATGGGGAATAGTTTAAGTTAACTTATAAATAATTGCAGAATTTTTTTACATTTTTAAAAAATGTTTTTGTTTTTTTACATTTTTTTTACACCGTTCAAATTTCACACTTAATAACTTGTTAGATTAATTCTACAGGTTATTACGGTCGTGTGGATACCAAATATGTGTAGGTTTATTTGTGTGTGTAAATTATGCACAATTATTTTTTATTTAATATTTATTTTTATTTTATTCTTTTTTTTTTTACACTTTTTATGTGTTTTTTTCCTTTTTTTTTTTTTTTAAATCCCATGAAGCTGTTTTACATTTTTTTTTTTCACACTTAGTAATGTATTAGCATATTCATATATGCTAATACATTATAATCTGTGTCACTTTGACACAGGCAGTGGTTAGGACAGCACACAGTGTGTCCTAGTCACTGGCTTAGTACACAGACAGCTCTTGGGCCACTCTAGGCCCCCAGGGCTGATTGTGCAGCCGTTCCCCGGGCTCCGTCAGGTCACCGGGTGTCCCGATCACCCGACAGAGCAGGGGAACCCTTTGATTGCGCTGCGGTAACGATCTGCGGCAATCAAAGGGTTAAAGCACAGGGATGTGGAGGTTTTGCAGGACATGCGGAGTATTTGCAGGACATGCTCTGGGATCGGGGCTGGATCACAGCGCAGTTGCGGCGCCGGGCACCGCAAACCCCTAAGTCTACAGTGACGACAAAAGACGTCGCTGTAGACTAATGACCCGCACCAGCCGACGTCAAAAGTCGGTGGGCGGTCGTTAAGGGGTTAATAAAGCCATCCCCGGAACTGGCTGTTATTGCTGAGAGAAGTGGCTACACATTGCTCTGCACACAAGCTCACCACTGTGGCTCCAAGTGAGGGATACCCTTTTACTACTTTTATGTGTTCTGATATAGTCCAAGGGTAATCTAGTTGTACACCGCTTTATTTATATGAAAACTGAAAACCCCTTGAAGGGGTGTCCCAAAACTTGAAAAAGCTTGCTAGTCAATAGGGAATGCTAGAAAATATACTACCTTTTAAACCTGCTGTTTGATGCCACTGCCAGTCCTGGTGATCCCAGCTAGCAGTAAGATATGGTATATCAAGCAAGAGACTGCTGTGGCCTGTGCATAGGTCACATGAAGAATTAAAAGGGTTGTCTCACTACATTGATTCATCTTACCTCAGTTCTGTTTTCTTGGTTTCATTATGAATTCAGGGGCGTGTTTACTGGCTTCTACTAGGCTGCAGTAGAAGCCAGGTCTGTAACTATATCAACCAGTGCTGACAGCCTATCAGGAGAAATCACAGGTCTGTAGCTATAGCGACCTGAGGAGCTGATGCAGCCCATATAAGAGGGATATCTAGGAATAGGTAGGACACTGTTAATGGACACATATTGCAAAGTGACTTGTTTTTTCAAGATCTTTAACCTAAAAAGCAATCCTTGTAGTGAGACAACCCCTTTAATGCTGTGATGGCAGCAGCACTGGAACGAGCGGGTTTACAAGGTATGTTTTGCTTTTTTTTCTATTTTCAAGTTCTGGGACAACTCATTAAGGCTGGGTTTATACATAGTGGTCATATCTTGGGCTAAAACTGGACACCAATTCACCAAACTGCACTGACCCGCAAGTTAGTATAATCTTTAAAATAACTAGCTTTAAAGGGGTTTTCTCATCATGCTGTTTCATTGAGTCATATGCAGCTTTTCACTCACTCTGCTTTTGTCAGGTTGTGGGTGGGTCTATAGCAGTGATAACCCCCCTCCTTGTAGATTGTAAGCCCTACAGGGTCCTCACTCCCCCTGTTGTGCCAATTGTAAGTCACTCTTCATTATCATTGTACTTGTTTGACATATGTATGTAACCCCCATGAATGTACAGTGCCTTGGAATCAATGGCACTTCAAAATAAACAATAATAATAATAAGCATATTTAGCTTCTCTGTAACTAGTTGAAACACTAGAAAGATGTAAGAACAGGAGATTTAATCTTCAGTAAACAAAGCTACAAGTGTACGAAAATAAACAAATAAAAATGAATTTAATGAGTTCATTTTTATTTCTTTATTTTCGTTAGCCAATGAACAATAATATGGGGGGAACAAAAATAAACAAATAAAAATGAATTCATTGAATTCATATTTATTTGTTTATTATTGTTACCCCCATATTGTTATTCATTTTATATAGAGATCGGTACAACTTCATGAGATTTATCATTTGATTTCGGGAATGTACAGTTTTGTTATAGATTGCATTAGAAAACCCATTAGAGCGTCGCTCGCTCTCCCATTGGTCCAAATAACCGCGCCTCTTTTAACTTGGCCAATCACAAACAGAGCTTGCTCTGCATTTCTTTTCCCCATAGAACTCTATGAGAAGGTAGCTCAGCCGCTGATTGGCTAAGCAGGATGAGCCCCTCTTCCCCCCAACCAATCACAGTACTAGAATATTTCTCATAGACAGTAATAACTTTTAGGGCGCCCTTCTATCGTGCCCTTCTTGCTCCACTCAAAATAGACGCACTACATATGATTGGTGGATTCATATGTGCCGCCTGGTCTCAACCAATCAGCTCTTTTCTGCCTTTTTTACTGTATTTTGAACTGTCCCACCTTTTCATTTGATTGGTCAATACTACTCCATAGGTTATAATGGGCCACTGTCGCTCCTATTCTGATCGGTTGGTTTCTGCCGACCAATGAGAAGAGCTTACAGAATTTGAATTACTGTATTTCCTGGCAATTTTCTATATCGCAATTCCTGATGTAGCACCGGTGACAGCAACAAACGCGTTGTTAGTGATTTTATTTCTGTATGTTTATAGAAGGTTTTAGCTCTTTTACAGAGAATGTTTTACACTTAATAAAAACAAATTATTTACTAATACTCCATGCCGCACGGCGCTGAGAGGTCAGTTCCCCGATCTGTCCATAGAGTCCACTGGGACAAAGTAGCTAGCGCTCTGGTAGGCCGGGGGAGCCAAGCCCCCGCTATCTCAACCAATCAGCTCTTTTCTGCATTTTTTACTGTATTTTGAACTGTCCTGCCTTTCCATTTGATTGGTCAATACTTCTCCATAGGTTATAATGGGTCACTGTCGCTCCTATTCTGATTGGTTGGGTTTTGCCGACCAATAAGAAGAGCTTACAGAATTTGAATTACTGTATTTCCCCGCAATTTTCTATATCGTAATTCCTGATGTTGCGCCATTATTGATTTTTTGTTAGTGATTTTATTTATGTATTTTTTTCAGAAGGTTTCAGCTCTTTTTCTGATAATGTTTTACACCTAATAAAAACATTTTTTTTTTATTCATACTCCATGCCTTGACGGAGCTGAGAGCTGAGATTTATTTCTTGAGCGATCTTATATATTTTCACTTTAATTTTTAATGATCCACTTTTTCACTACATTTAATTGTTTTTAGACCGCTTTCATTTTTCACTTTATTCATTCATTCATTTGAAAGACAACTCTTTTTGCTTTTTCACTAACATGTTTTAATGATTTTTTCACTGTTTTCCAGCCTGTCTCGAATCGGAATACATGTTAGACGCATTCCTTCTGCACCTAAGTCCCCCACTGCACCTCACACACTGGCGAGGCGCGGTGGACTTTACACCACATGTATGAGCGCACCTCGGAAGCCGACATACATGAGGCGCAGCTTTCACTTAAAATCGGGTGAAAACGTGCGCTCTGACGCGCCGAAATTCATACATGTCGCCCTATATGTGAACCCAGTCTTACAAATGGGTCCTACATTCATTATAAATTGGTCTGGTGGATTAGGATGCAGATAATGTGCCACTAGTCACGTCAATGTGGCAGCTATGAGCATCACCCAGCCATCTATATTGAATGGGAGTACAGTACAATGTATATAGTCAGAGTTATAGGGTTCAGCACACGGTTGTAGGGTTCAACCTGTAGGCCATCTAGAGGTGGGTTAAAAGAAAAAACTTGAATATTTTGTAGGAATTTATGGCAGGATTTAAATATTCTACAAATTTTGATTTTGCAGATTTGTAAAGAAATCAATTACATGGCAAACCTACTTGCAGATTTTATCCAGGACAGAGCAGGTATGTTTTGTGAGACAACACTAAATATGTTCTCCGTTTACTTGTGAGGTAATAATATACGGTATATCCACAAACTTTGACAGGATTTTATAAAAATGACTGTAAAAAATGCAGTAATTATGCTGGCTTAATTTACATTACCATATGAAATGAGGAGCAAATACCGACACATAATACATATACAGATTTTCCTGATTTTTTTGCTTTTTAGGTGGTAATGCTGAAATATTGATCAACATCAATAATATAACAAATACCTAATGAGATATAATAGTATAAAAAACAAGTTTATTATACATAATGCTTAACACATAAAAAGCGCAGTGCTACTGTAAATAACAGCTACCGAGAGTATCCTACCGTTTAAATGGGTATTTTGATAAACTAAACTAAAAACATACTAACACATACAACAACCGAACAGGTGAAAATGAAAAACCCCAACACACATTTCACCACTGGTTTTGTCAAGCTGAATATGGACATGTGAAATATACATTTAAGTTCAATCTTCTATAGACTAAAAATTATACCACTACCATTGCAATGTGCAGCGTACTGAAAAAAAAGGGTATGTGCATAAAAAAGGTGTGCACAATCATGAAAATGTGAATAAATGTAGTGGCAATGTATTTTTAATGAAAATGGAACCAATATGGATCCAGAATCAAGAGTGATTCATAAAGACTGTAGTTAAATACAGCGGTACCTTGGTATAAGTCATTAATCCGTTCCAGATCCTTGAATTTATATCAAATGAACTTATCCCATAGGAAAGAAAGGGAAAATAATCTCATCTTATAATAATAATAATAACAATAGGATTATTGTGTATCATCCACAATAATACTCACATTCTCCAGTGGCAGCCTGGATGAAGCTGTAATAATGGAGAGTATGAGCTGTAGCCAGCCGCAAAATGACTATGTTTTAGCAGAGCTAGATCAACGTAAGTCAGCAGATGGTTGAAGATGGCGAGTGTGCCGGAAGGTAAGTAAGAGAAGTATTCCAGAGTCCCAAACCACCTCATACACATTGTCACATATTCGGAATGAGCAGTCTATTCTCCAAGTAAGCCAGAGCAGGAGATGAGCGGGTCGGGTATGAAGAGGCGGGGAGACAGTGGCTATGGAGGTACAGCACTTATGAGAGGAATGATAGCAGTTGATGATAGAAGCTGTGTGGAGTGTCCATGTGCGGCCAAAGCAGTACTCACCTCCAGAAGAACGGGCTGCTAAATCCTTCATCCTCGCTTGAGATAACCAGCTGAAAGTTGTGCCAAGCTCCGTTGTTACGCATCCACTGCCATGCAGGTCCTGGCCATCTTCAGTCTTATTCCAAACAAATATTGTATACCAAACTAAATTTTTTGAGTGCAAAAAGGACTTATATCAAGTTGGACTTATACCAAAGTGGACTTATACCAAGGTACCACTAAGGGCCCGTTTACACAGCAATAGACAAATTCGACCGCTATTTGTCCGGTCTTTGTGCCATGCACACGGCCGTGGGGGGACGGCTTTTCCCCGCGATGAGCCCTCCCCCTTCACATTCACTTGCACATATTCTGTACAAAAAACGGACGAAAGAATATGCATGTTGAATGTTTTTCGGGCACCCCGCGGGTTTTCCATAGGAGCCAGTTATGCTCGTTTGTGGCCGGTTTTTCAGACAGTCTGCAAAACTGCAAACCGCCTGAAAAACCGGCCGAAAACCCGTGCCATGTGGACATGCCCTAAATATTCAAAAAGGTTCATGGAAAAGAGCTAGGATTCTGCAGTGCCACCCATTGGATGAAGCATTCTTTAAGCATACATTAAGTAACATACTTGCAATGTGAATAGGATGAAAGTCATCCTAAATAAATTGACTGTTTATAGTTGGTCCTGATTACAATCCAGAAATTTGCAGCTGCAGGGCAACATTTGCACCTGGGACTTGGTGCTTGACGGGTCATCTCTGCCACATAAGTAGATACAAGTATTAGAAAAAACAAATGGTAGGTGTTATAGATCTTGTATTAGTGCCCAAAAGCTTTGCCATTAACTTGGTCAATGTAATTACTATGATGAAGAGGCATTGTCTGTTCAGCATTGAAAAGTCTGTGAAATTCATTTGGAGAGAAAATCTACAATCCATGGATCAAAGTTACAGACAATAGACAAAAGTTTACATTATACAGCTTATATAGCTTATATACATACATAACTATCACAAAATTGTGTCTTCTCGTATCTCCCTGTAGAAGACTTTCTGAGCAATGAAGATATTGGATTAAATATTAATCTCACCTCTTTTCCGGTCATACACAAGAACTACCTGGAGTCCCATCACAAGGTCAGTGATAATACAATTTAGTGACTTCATTCTGTGGAATGAGAAATTGAACTAAGAAGCAAAAGTTTGGGTAAAGTTCTGTAGACTTAAATAGGTTTTATCATTGCATACATTGATGGCATATCAACAGGACCGGTCATCAATGTGAAATAGGCTGAGAATGGAGAACTGGCTGTGATTGCAATTTTGCTCAGCTGCACTTAGAACTCCTGTTAAAATAAATGGAGGTTAAAGGGGTTTTCTCACTGCAATGATTAGCTTTTAACATGTTGGGAAAGGTAAATGAAGACTGTTCTGTTCTCCGTATGTGTGTAGAGCATAAGTTGACAAGCAGCTAAACTCTTTCCCTGCAAGCATTGGCAAGGAGCGATGTCCGATTTCAACTTTTATTGCAAGGGATAGTGTAAAAGTGTGGGAATATGAAAACATACCCTTACTGTGGTATAACAGCAACACAAGATATGATACAAAGCAATGCAAACATATATACATGTGCATAAGATGCAGTACACTACCAGATGAAGAGAGTGCAGACATATACATGTCAGGGTAAAGTGCTGTCTATAGCAAACGTGGGTCTAACTACAAGCTATAAATAACAGCATGTAAGCATGACAATATGCATCACTGTTTAATCTGCACCACGATGGTAGCGATCGGGACATACCCGCGATGTTACCCGTAGGTCTGGATGTGAGAGGATGGCTCAACATGTCTTCATCTACATGTCTTGGAGAAAATGGCTGGTAATGAAGAAGACTATGATATCAGCAGGTCATGTGGTATGATTCAGGCAGCCTTCATTGTACAAACCTACCATAATGTGCTTAACTAGCAATAAACACAAATGAACACTAGATAGAATTGTTGTGACTAAACAGAAATACATAAGAAAGATTGCCTGGAGGCATAACAAAGACTATTACCAAATACATTGCTCATTCGATTTTGCTTTGGTCAGGAGATGAAGATTTTACCTACTTTTGGAGTACACAAGTTTCTCTTGATTACAAATCATCTCTTCCCACCTTTCTCTCCTCTGTCTCTTATTTGATTGTTCCACAAGCTGCTGTTTAACCATAGTGAGTCACTCCCTGCAGAGTCTTATCTCTACCAACGGCATTGGTTTACCTAAGTAAATGACCAGCTTTCACCCTTTAGAGCTCTGTAGCCTTGTGCACTACAGTTTATAAATCTGCTGCAGTCATGTCACTGTAACAGGAATAGCTAAGAATAGCAGAGTTGATATGCCAATCGCTGACATAGAACTACCCACAGCCTGACCAGAAAGTGTGAGCCTGAAACTGTCTGTGGCTCTGTGAAACAGCATAGTGAGACAACCCCTTAACCGCGCAAGTGCAGCCATTTCTCTGCCAGCAGATGGAAAGGGGTTTTGAAGCCCCTTCTCAGATAGGTTGAGGTACTAGCTCTGGGACCCAAACCTATCTCACATTGATGGCACATCCTATAGATATGCCATCGATGTACAGTATGAGATGGAAAACCCTTTTAAAGGACTTTTACATAGGCCAATTATTAATAAAACAATTGTTTGTAGGAACATTTGTTCCTGATAATTGCCTGGTGTAAAAGACCCTACAATCAGCTGGTGAGTGAGTGATCACATCTTTTTACAGATCACTGCTCGTCGTTATCACATATACCCATGTAAACAGGGGATGGGCTTCTGAAAATAATGAAAGTGAATTGCCACACAAACTGTAAGTTATAAATTATTTGTTGTGCGGCCATTCATCAACTGATAATTGGTTTATGCTAAATGATCCTTTTAAGGAGAGCCAATACACTTGCAATAAGCCGATTGGAGCTCTTCGTGGACATTTATCGACCTGTGTATGAAAGCCTGTATTAAGAGAAATTTTAATGGTGGTGAGAAAAAAAATGGCCATTAAATGCAATTAGCAGCAATATATCAATGGGAGACTTATATTATCCCATTTAATTAATGCAAGTCCTTAGAGATTTGATCTAAAAGTAGTTCACTGTGTTGTAGTTTACTAGATCATACAAGGTCTCAGATCTAGTCAGAGATTCCAACTACCAAGCACTGCCCTTCCAGAGAGTGAGAGATCATGTCAGCTTTTCCTGACAGAGGGGGAACAGTCCATGGTGTGGGGGAACACCTCTGAGAGCGAGAGGTGTTCAAGAAGGAAAGCCAGGGTGGAAGTTGATAACAGCTCTGATTAACTCCTTTGCAGTCACTGCATAGAGGGATCCTTATAAATAGTGATCTTTAGCAGAGGGATCCCCTTATCCTGAGCCAGCATACATCTCCCAAAAACCACAGGACTGTTTGTATATGAGGAAGGGACCACAGTACTCAACTGTTCAGTGTTTTTAGGTTGTACATGGTCCCTACAGAAAGTAGGATTACTAGAACTCCAGGCAAAGGGATAGGTCACCAGCAGGGAAAGAAACACAGAACAGATGACTGCCTGGTTTCTTAAAGGTGTTGTTCAGGATTAGAAAAACATGGCTGTTTTCTTCAATAAATATCTTACCATCCTAAAGGTTGTATTTGGTTGTTTAGCTCAGTTCCATTGAATTGACTAAGGTGGACTGAACTGCAATACCACATACAGTCTGTGGACAGGTGTGGCACTATTTTTTTTTTTTTTTTTTAAACTCCTTTTTATTTCCATATTGCACAAAAAAAAGGTAGATTACAGCATATCCATTAATCATTATAACACGTTTAAAATTGACAAGCAAGTTTCATTTTGTGGACATTAGCCATAAACATTCAAATAATAGGAGAGCTATGCAACTATGTGTACGTTGTACGATAAGAGGACCATACTGGACTAGAGATGTTACTATGCAGGTTATGAAATTGTCCACTGTTATGTATAGAGTCCACTCTTCAACTCCCTGCTTATGTTGCTGATTGCAAATATGGTTATTTTCTTTATTTTTTCAAAACTAGGCAACTCGCATAGCCCAAAGCCGATTAATGTAGTGGGTTTTACAATTACAATCTGGAACATGCCCTACGAGGAACCATATCAACAAAAATGCACAATATATTCAGTACAAAAACAGAACAAAAAAAAAATATATAGAAAAGGGATAACAGTCCCGAGCAAGAGCAGGATGAGGGAAACAATTGGTCTCGGGACATAACACACTTGCGCCTTTTTGATGCATAATACCCAGAGGGTAGCAGTAATGTGCAGGGTCCGGAGAAAACAGTTAACCTCCCCCAATAGACACTAAACCCCCCCCCCCCGGGGGTTTATATTTTTTTTTTTTTTTTCCTCCCTTTCTTTCTTTTTCTCCCCCTCCCCTTTCTATCTCTTTCCCTTCCCTTGTTTTGTGGAGTTCGCCTAGGTATATGGGCGTTAGGGCTCCTATGTGATCCTCAAACGACCTAGGTTGCCCGCATGGTCGGCGTTCAGGTACCATTGTGAGCTTAGGAAAGGTATCATTGCTTGTCTAATTTCTTCCTCCGATAGGAAGTTCTCAATAAAGACTTTCCATTTATTGAAAAATTTTTGTGATTGCGTGTTTAAGACGTTCCTGTTTCTAGCCTATCCATTGTCATGTAATGTTTAACCTGCTGTGTTGTACATATCTGGGGTAGCGGTCGATGCATCTAGCCACTTATTGAGTATACAGCGCTTAGTCCCCAGTAGCATGGTATGGATCATGTGGGAGGAGTTCGTTTTATTGGGCAGATCATGGAAGAGCAGTACATCTGGTGTCAGAGGTAATTCAATATTTGCCCTTTGCCTAAGGAGGTCGATTACTGTTTTCCACAGGTTTTGTGAGGCCCCACAGAACCACATTCCATGAATCATATCCGTATTTAGTTGGTGACACTTGGGGCATTGCAATTTGCGTTCTGGCGCCAGGGGATGAGGGTGGATGTTAAAGCCATAAATCGCTCTATGAATGAAGCGGAAATGGGTATCCTTCCATTTTTCACACCCAATGGTCTTGCACACCGCACCCCCAGCCCCTTAGAATCGCCTCCTGTATATCAGGTTCCTGGAAAACCGAGGACCATTTTTTAAATTGTGTCGCTTATTACTTGTACCATGGCTCCGGAGCTTTTGATATATGTCCGATAAAAGAGTGTTTGCCACTCGAAGAAGTTAAAAAGGGGTCCAGTTGGGTAAACAATATCTCCCTAGTTATTTGAGTCACTCTACTTTTAATGAAACTGCTGATCTGTGAGTAGGTTAGGAAATGTGATGGTGGTAAATCATATTTGGACCTAAGATTCTGGAAGCTGATTAAGTTGCCTTGATTTTGATCATATAAATGCATGACCTTGTTTATGCCCTTCTGACTCCAACACTGGAAATGTGGGTTAGTCATACCTGCAGGGAACTCAGGGTGTCCTGTTAAGGGCATAAATTTGCTAACGGCCCAGGGAAGTTTAAGAAGCTTTCTTACCGCTTTCCACGTTGCCAGAGTATCCTTCAACAAAAGGTTACTCCTGATCACGGGCGGCAGGGCTGGCACTATTTATAAAAGAAAGCTGCCATGGTCTTCTAATTGTGGACTACTCTTTTAACACCCTGAGGTGTATGACTACAGTGCAGTTTTTTTTTCCAGATCTTCTAACTAAGTCCAGCAAACCATAGCTCTGCGAAAGAGTGGAGTTTCATAGCTCCAATAATCAGATTACACCAAAGGGGACCATAGTTACCTCTTCTGTTGCTGTTCAAATTAACAACCCATGCTCAGCAGATTTATAATTTGAAAGGGTAACAATAAGGAGTATGACTAGATTGTGACTAAAGTGGTGACCTATGCTAATGAGAACCCTGGATAATAGGTGAGAGGAGCCTCAAATAAGAAATAACGCTAACATAACTAATTAGCCTTGTGTCTGTGAAAGGGATATGGTCCATAAAGATGCAGCCATCACTTTTGTCATAACTTAGTGTCAACCTCTAGTCTAGTGACAAGGCCTAAACCCATTTGCTGACGTCAACGAGAAATTGTTATTGATACCATGAAATCTCATGTGTGCCTTCTCTTTCTCAGGGTCTGCTGGTCTATAAGAACCTCAATGTTTCTTCAATTCCTCCACATTCTCTCCTTCACTTCTGACGGACAACAGGATGATTTATTTCTGGTTTTCAGAACAGGTTCTTGACTTTCTAGTGCTGGCATATTTCCTTGATCAACGTTTGGCAGTGACTCTTACAGAAGTTGAGTTAAAGGTAAATTTAAAGACCATACACACCTAATTAGTCATCTGTAAAGAAAATCGGGAATAAGGAAGCAAGGCAATGGCTGAATGTAGAGCAGGGTAACCGGTGAACTGTGCTCGAAACCCTTGGTAGTAGATTGTCATCTTTGTTAAAGACTAACAGGTTATGCCAAATAAAAAACACTGTCTAATTCTTACCACGTGTGCCTTTCTAGCAGAGGATGAACCTTTAATTTTATGTGAAATGTTTTTGTATTGTGCCTTGATGTAGGGAGCAGGGGCTAGGATGGAAAGCCCACTGCTTAACAGAGCTTAGTGTATGTGAGATTGCACAACTATTGCTAAGGTAGATTCCCATGCCTGTATAAAGCCAATGGTTTTCCCACCAGATGAGGGACTGTGTAGCATGTAAGAAAGTGAAGAGACAAGTGAGCGTTCTTTGAGCTGTGTGATAAGTCGCAACTGGTACAGTAGATTGTGTAGTAGACAACCAGGACTGATGCCTCTCTCCTAGCTAGCCAGCAAGTTCTACAGAAAGACTTGGTCTATAACATACCCCAGAAGTCCGGCATACAGGAGAGTAGATAAGGGAGACACAGAGAAGTTTTGAAGTGTAAGAATCTTAAATGATATCTTACCTTTGTACACCGGTGTTTTGGTCTGTGTGTCCCTGATCCACCGTCTGCAGAAGCGCCGGGCTCTCGAGATATTGGCAGTCTTCCAGCCTCACGTTGGTGCGCCAGCTTGTTAAGGATGGTCTTTCAAGGGGACCTTCAGGTATATTGGATGGTTGCCAGATTAGTTGGGAGACCCGGGTCGTGACGCAAAGAGCACAGAAGACAGAGTTCTCTGAGACCAATGCATAATTTATTAGTTAAAGCATCCTGTATTTATACCCCGTTCATAGAGGGTGTTCCTTTGATTTACATAAGCATGACATCAGATTTAAGAACACATCACTTGATTTAGGTACAAAGTTAGTCCGGAAACATGGCCTTATTAGGAATTAGTAGAGGTCAACATGTTCTTATTCTTTTATCGAAACTAACAGTTATTAGGGTTTTATTGAAGGTAGCATTTTATTACTTCACTGATTAGTTGTTCATTGAGGTATCATGTATTAGTTTTTATTGTTTTATTTGTCACACCAAAGTTCACTAGCAATCTGTGATTAAACAGATTGCTAGGGTACAAGTCAGCTAGCTTACAAGGGGAAAAGTTACCAGAGAATTAACTCCTTAGATCTGGACATATGGATACATTTTTAATGTCATCCTTAACACTGGTGAGGGGCAAACACCATGAAACAGCTGCATACAGACAAACAAACTGGCATGACTTGAATCCCTTTTACATTGTAAGGCTCAGTGAGTCAGATGTGACTTGAGGATTGCTACTTCCAATAGAGGGAGCTTAAGAGTTCCAGCCCTTTTCCCATAAGCATTTAAGATTGAGAGGAAGCTTTGGTTGAGAAGAAGCTTGCCAAGAGACTGCTAAGTGATCTCTAGAGAGTGTGAGCTGTGTGATTCTAAACTGTGACACAGAAAATTATGTTCTATGGATTGGCGAATTTGGTAATTGGTGAATAAGGTATCCTACATACCTGTAGGATCATAAATGCTGATAGAAAAATGTCCCATCAAGTGGAAGAAAGGGGATCTGTACCCTCATTTGGCAATTCAAAATGGCTCAGAAGTCAGTGGATATGGCCGAACATTAAAGGGGTTTTGCCACGAGTGTGAAACATGTCCCCCACTCACAGTGTCGGCCGTGAGAGCTGGCCATGCTTGTGCAGTCACTCTCCATTCTATTCTATGGGATTTCTGAGTACAGCCGGGCGGTGCATTTGATTCTGCTCGGAACTCCAATAGAACAGAATGGAGAGTCGTGCAAAAACGTGACCGACTCTCCAGTCTGCACAGAGAGATTCGGGGGCCCGATCACAAGATAAGTGCAGGTCCCAAAGTTGGGACCCGCGCCTATCAGACAATGATGGCATATCCTAACGATATGCCATCATTATCTACAGTGGCAAAACCCTTTTAATCTAATGAGTAGTGCAAGCTTTACAGTCTGTGGCAGTGGAGTTCAGGAACAGTCTAGTACAGCTACTGTATCAGAGATGTAAACTAAAATCAGTGTAGCAGATACAAATTATTTTTGCTTTTCGAATATGATAAATGAAAAAAAATTGTTAACTTATTTTTGTATTTAGGATATCTTTAAGGATAATAATGAAGAACCCCATCAGGAAATTCTACAAGAGGTAATGTAGACTATGCAGAACAATTACAATGGGCATCTATGTCAAATTTCAGTATATATCATCGCATGGTCATTAATCACAAAAGCGTATGCCATTAATCACAACATAAGAGCCAACAGGTTGACGTGGTCTTAGCTGTTATTGAAATTTAAGAATGGCATTAAGGTAAAGCCTCCATCATCATGGCGCAATTAAAAAAGGCAACCTTTATGCTTGTTAGACCAAAGATGGAGTAGAGAGGAAGACCACTGTGATCTTGTTGCCCAAGGGCTTATGTACACCTAGAAACAATCCTAAGCTAAATGTTTTAAGAGCTCTTTCGGATATTAATTTTAACTAGTTTTGGAAAAAAAATATCCAGTTATCTACAGTGGTATGCAAATATTGTGTATATGTATGTTCTGTACTGTTTTCTATAGACAATATCTCTCCTACTGGAATATTTCCTTATGTTATTTAGAATAATGTGTTATTTTGTTTAGGCGGCTCTTAGTTATATTTGTTATTGAGTTATATTTATAGTTATATATGTTTCTTTCAGCAACTATTTTGGTTTTTCAGCTTTCTCCAATCTGTAATGGTTGTCGTACATCATAACCAGGTAGCCAAGCCATTAAGGAAAAACCCTTGTAGGAACTACTGTATGAAGGCAGCTATACTATCATTCATGTTCTGCAGGAACAGAAATGCAGGTGTACTTACTTATAAAGGGAATAGATCCATTTTGACAGCAGTGGGATGCCCTTTGTTTACAAGGGATACAAATGTGTAATTGTTGGATCATATCACTTTTATATCTGATCCAAAATACAATCAACTAATCACAAAAGAAATAAAAAATTTGGGATTTGTTGTCTATGTTTCTCTGGTACCAAACTGTATGGTCAAGATTTGCAAAGAAATAGCAATATAGGATTAATTACAGTTCCTTACCAGAAACATAAGCTTTCTTACCCCAACCCTTCCAGGGAATTATTAATGTGATCTCTGCTCATGTGAATACAGTGTAGTATTCTAAATACAATTGCCAGTGGGTCATAACTGCAGGAAGGCGGTGGGGGGAACCCCAGAAGACATTCATGGATTTCTTGATAACTGGGGAATGGATGGGTTAAACTCTTGGGGTGATGCGGGTGCCCCCCACTTTGGGCAAAAGCTTTTGCTCAGAATGTTGCTTTAAACACCCATGAAATCAGTGATTTACTACTCATAAATATTTCATTCTTCCTATGCTCAGGTCTAATCAATGTACTTTCTTTCTAGATCTTCCAACAATGTCCAGTAAGCCAAACCTCTGGGAAAGTCTGGAGTCTTACAGCTCCAAGAATCAAAGTTACTCCAAAGGGGACTATTGTAACCTCATCTGTTGCTGTTAAAATTATCACTCCTTCCTCAGCAGTTTTATATTTTGAAACGGTAAGAATAAGGCTATTTCTCCACTGCACACAAAAACGATTGTTTCTTCAGCCTTTTTGCGTTTTCTAAAAATGCTGAAAAAAACGACTGAAAAGAGGTCCCATAAATTCTAATAGTAAAAACGTCCTGTGGTCTCCAAAGAACGATTTGTTTCTGCTTGTTTTTGCTGCTGGTCATTTTTTCAAACATGTTTCAGAAAATGACTGAGCAGGGCAGAAAATTTATTATTGGAGTCTATGTAAAGATGTTGTCGCATGTTTTTGGCGCCTTTTTTGTTGCATTTTTTGCAGAAATCTATAGCAATTATAATGCTTTGCAAAAAACGCTCCAAAAACGCACAAAAAAATGCCAAACGCGCAAAAAAAAGACATTTTTTCAGCAGCTTTTGACAGGCAGTGGACAGAAGAATCAGTTTTATGAATGTTTTTAGGATTTGGTTTTCAGTGAGTTTTTTGTCCAATGCCGTGTAGACCTAGCCTAAGGAGAACTGGAGGGAGAATTGGGCTCTGACATTATTGGATGGCACTAAAGCCTTTGATTCTATTGAGCGTCCTTTCCTCCTCCAAGTGCCCCTGTCACATTGATCATACTCTCTGATCTGCTGGCAGCATGTTAGAGAGCGTGAGGAGCTGAGCAGATTTACACATAGTTTTGCAGGGACAGATTCAATAGAATTTGTATTTTGTTCATTTAGATCCCTGATTATTCTGGATTAAGGAGTCCAGTAGGCAGTGTTATTACTAATTGATGGCCTTCCATGTATGAGTGTGCATACAGTGATAGCTGTCAAATACAGATAAGACCGCCTACCGGACTCCGTAGCCCAAAATTAAATTTGAGTAAATAAATTAAGAATTCTACTGAATCTTTTCCCACAAAACTATATATCTATCTGCTCACCTTCTCCCGCTCTATGACATGCTACCAGCATATCAGAAGGCAAGCTCAATGTGACAGGTTCTCTATTGACTTCTATTATGTACTAATCCCTTACAGCTGCTCTTCTTGTTAATGGTAATTCTTCCCCTTATTTTCCCCTAAAAAGTGGTGCCAAAGGGGTGCCAGACAAGGAAGTCCATTGTCTCCACTCCTGTTTGCACTAGTAATTGAACCTTAAGTTGTTTTCATGTTATTAACTGGTCTAAGTCTTCCCTTATGCCCCTTTCACCTACCTGTCAACTAACCCTGGGGGTAATACATTGTAGTGTTGTGGTCTCTACTCATTTTAACCAATTAGGGCCTCATGTATGAAAACTGTCTAGGTCTAAGACTTTCTTTATTGCCCATAGCAACCAGAGTTCCCCTTTCATGTCATTAAGTGCTATGAAAAAATAAAAGGGGCACTCTGATTGGTTGCTATGGTCAACAAAAAGTCTTAGACCAAGAGAGTTTTCATACATGAGGCCCATAAGAACAGATCAGGTGACTACAGAAGTTCCCTCACACTGAATGTAAGTCCACTTCTTGCCTACTTTAAAGCCAAGTGTAATATTTGGAGATCTTTACTGAGAGTCTGTGTCTGACAGAATCAGTCTTAGAAAAAGACGGATCTTTTTTTTTATAGCATATAACTATTTACAGACAAAATTTGATCTCCTTTGAGGCCTTTTTCAGGTATCTTCAACTGCGTCGTTCTATGACTCTTCAATTTCTGACCCCCACAGTTGCTATATCTCATTACCCTGTGATTAGAATTCATAAATCCCAGGGTCCTCATGGTCTGATTTCTGCTATCTACCACCACCTCATTTTAGCTAAGGTTATTAACTCACCTGCCCGACTTTAAATAAATGGAAAATGATGATCCCAACCCTCACAAATGACACTTTTCAGGATGTGTTGAAGTCAGAAGAAAAACAGAAACATGGCCATACTCACTGCTAGTAAAGCTGAAGTGAGACTAGACACAGCATAGAGGCAACATAGGCCGCCATACTATTAAAGAAAAATACCCAGGTGCAGCTGATTGGTGGTAATCCATATATCTCTCCACTAGGTGGACAAAAAGCTGCACCTTAAATTGACATCTATTCACATAGCATGCAAAAAAGCCAAAAGCCAAAAAATGTATTGAAGTCACCTTCATTTGTCTTGCCAGTATATAACAATCGACTTATTCAATTGTACATAGTACACCATTGTTATCTAACTCCTTTACAGTTATGCCTGTATTCGATGTACTGCGGTCCATAATGACTTTTGGCACCTGATTTGGGTCTGTCCTCAGACAAAGGCAATGTTCACACGGCTGATTTCAGAACTGATTCACGTCAGATTTCCGACGTAAATACGTTCCGAAATCAGTTGCAAATCAGTTGCAAATCAGTTGCAAATAAGTGCCACTAAGTGTGGCACGTCTTTGGAACTGATTTCCTGACTGATTCACCATCCCCATTCATTATAGTTGGTGAATCCGTCCGGAAATAATTGACATGCACATTGTTTTTGCGGCCAGCTTGCGGCCGGAACGGAAATAAGTGTCGTCTGAACAACGACACGTATTTCCCATTAAAATCAATGTAAAACGGCCAGTTACTTGTTTGTAACTGATTTCGCAACGGATTTGCGGCCGTAAATACGGCTGCAAATCCGTTACGAAATAAGCCGTGTGAACATGACCAAAAGCTTATTGGAAGGAGGTTGTTGATTCTTTCTCTGAGGTTTCATCTTCCTCTGTGCTTTACATTTCAGGAGTGTGCTTTTTCCGAATTTTAGATGATGAGCACTGGAAGTAACATATTCAGATTTTCTTTAGGAAATCTTTATTTCTTGGCAGGAAAGTCTTAGCATTGCGCTGGATGGACCAGAGACTCCGTTTTCTGTCCAAATGGAGACATTTGGTCAACATAATTGTCCCATGTAGTATGATTGTATAGAAAGGCAGGGCATGTCCCGACAGGTTTCATGAAGTTTGGAGGCATTGGTAAAACTCACTGCCTACTTTATATACCCCTGATACATTTCATTTGTCTATAAGATTATTGAGATGTTACATGTTTAGATACAGTAGCGCTGTTTCTGGATCAACACTTGTTCAGCATTACTGTATCCCCCTGTAAAGTGGCTACATATAATTGTCAGGTTTTCTGCTTTCTTTGTCTTGGCTTGCTCCTGAGGTATTCTAACTGATGTATCTGATCTGGTGTTATATTGTTGCCATTGTTTCATGTTTCAACAAAACCCCCCCAAAAAATTAAAAGGAGAACTAAAATGCACAAATTTATACCCAAATAAATTGTAGAACAAAATTCCCTTCCTCCAAGTCAAATCTGTTGTAGCCTACAGGCTCGCAGTGGTACATATGTTTGAATACCTTTTTGCTAGTACTCCAACTTATACATCCACATTGGGAAAATTTAAGGTGGGAGCAAGGTTAAAGATGTTTTATGCCACATTAGTGTCACAAATATATTTGGTACTTTCGCTCTCCTAATTGTGCCCCCTCAGTTGTGCGTAAAACTCTTTAAAGGGGTTGTCTCACCACATTGATTCATTTTACCTCAGTCCTGTTTTCTCGGTTTCATTTTTTGAATTCAGTGCTTACTGATGTTACTGGTTTCTATTGGCCTGCAGTGATGAGCTCCTGAGAGCACCAGGTATGTGGCTATAACGACCAGTGCTGGCAGCCTATCAGGAGAGATCAAACAGGACTGTATCTATAGTGACCTGAGGAGCTGATGCAGCCCATACAAGAGGGGATTTATAGGAATAGGTAGGACACTGGTAATGGACACATATAGCAAAGTGACTTGTTTTTGCAAGATCTTTAACATATGAAGCAATCTTTGTAGTGAGGCAACCTCTATAAGCTTGGTTCACATATGCGTTGGAGGTTCAGTTTGGAACCTCCGTCACATGCTCCATCATGAATTACGAAAAAATAGCGCAGCTATTTTTTCCATCTAAACAATGGACACTATGACAGAAACCTGGCAGACCCATTGTAATCAATAGGAGCTGTTGGAGACTCGTCATCAACAGGGCTGTAATCAATAAGGTCCGTTGGGCGCCATTGCTGTCCATTGTGAAATGAATCCTTTCGTGTCCAATTTCACCTCTGCGACAGGTTTCAAACGGAACCTGCGATGCTGATGTGAACCAAGCCTTACAATGCCTATGTAACTTCTTTTAAAGGGAATGTGTCATCAAAAAATGACTTTTTGTTTAACTCACTTTTTTTATGCTAAACATATTTTTTTTTGGGGGGGGGTTATTTTTTTTTACATTTTCCATATCACTTTCAATATTTTTTAATAATTCTTAAGTCCTGCAGTTTTCACAGGCCTAATAATTGTCTGGCACTTCCTGTGCTGTAGAGAAAGATTTTCAGTAGTCTGCCTATTACCAGTAAAAGCAGGGTTACACTGAAAGGAGACACTAATGTGTATAGATAACACACAGGATCCAGCAGTCACAATAGAAGATCTCACAGCTCCCTCTCTCCCTGCACACTGACTTCTTCCCAGGTCACAGAGCATACCTAGAATACTCTCCTACAGAAGTCAATGGGACTGAGTCAGTCTTAAGGCTCCTATTTGCATGAAGCTGCTGTAAAGTATCTCTCTTAATGCTGTTAAAAGCAGTGCAAGCAAGGATGCTGTCCCCACAATCATATATAGACAACCGAATTGAGAAATCTACAATCAGAAAATAAAAACGGCCAAGAAGAAAAGAATATGGATCAGGGTCTTGCTTTAATTAGAAAAACAAAATTAGCGACATATTCCCTTTAACAGAACTATATGTAACTAGTCATGTTAATTATGATACAGTCTATGTATGAGATAATAATAGCCTGGAAACAGTCACCACTGTCACCTACCATCACTTCACGTTATAGAATATGTATGCGGGCTACAGGGCTTTAATGCAGTCTTACTTCTGAATGAGACATCACAAAATGTTGTTGCATCTGTATTTAGCAGTTAGATCTTGTGTTTCTCAACAAAGATGTGGGTTCTCTAATGATCCATTCACATTCCATTTTCAGCGTCTGTCAGTAGCAGCCATCAGAATACCTTGAAAATGTTATTGCAATGTATACTGCAATGGAGCCATATGAATCATTAGGGCAAACATAGTCTACCATACATTTGTGTCTAGCATATAAAACCTATTTAATCAAGAAACAAAGCAAACGTCGTCCAAAAGAAACAGACCTCATGGCTCCATTCGGCCCCACCGTAGTATAAGTCAAGATACTTTTTTTGGTGGAACATTGGTGGAATTGGTGTGTAATCAAAGGAATCTCCCCAACTTTAGCCTTTAAAGGGGTGTTCCAATGAAGGAACGTCTGGTAACTGGTCGTCTCTTAGTTAGCTGTCAGCCAAATGTGTTACAGAATGAGGGCGGCAAAGGCTTGTGGCCGTCCTCCATATTCCTTTAAATAAGAGTTCCGAATATAGCCGAACACACTCAATTATATACCGAACTCTCATAGAAGTGAATGAGGAAGACGGCCACAAGCGCTGCGTTCCTCATTCTGTAACATGGTCGTCTTGTAGCTATCTATGAGCCGACCTGTTACCGGACGTTCCTTTGTAGGAAAACCCCATCAACTCCAGCAGAGAGGTCTTTATTCTTGCAAATCTGAAGGTGTTCAGTTGTAAAGCTACAGGACTAAGCCAGTGACTTGAGCCATGGTTTCTCAGTAGGGTTTGTCACTAGAACTGGTTGAAGTGAGCAACAGATTCAGAAGTCTAACAAATTACAATGATTTCGCTATTACTTTGAATTACAAAATACCATATTATTGTGTTATTGTACAGATGTATTATTGCTGTGGAATAAACAAAAAACTTGTCGTATGACGATTAAATCAATGGATCCATGTTTCTTTTTGCTGTAGGAAATTGTTACTGCTGTCCAGGCTTCATACGCTGACAAAAGTCTGATGTTGCATCCATCTGAATCTTTGTAAGTTGAATTTCAACCCATACATTGTACCCCCATGTAAGTAACATACCACTAAACAACCACATAGCTAACCCAGGGGTGTAACTAAATTTCATAGGGCCCCATAGACATGACAATAAACTAAAACAGGTGCAGAAGTAGCAATAATTATAGGCATAAACAATACCCCCATATATCAGAGAACCCACATAGTAGTGCTAGAGAGCAGAAATCCACCAACTTATTCCAGACAAAGAGGAACAATCTTCTTGTACCTGAGAGGAGCCCCCTCATCCTCTTGTTCTTCATAGGTGCTATGGCTATGGTTACGCCCATGATCTAACCTGTTAATTTACAAATGCTGATTACTTTATCTCAATAGAATTGTGGGACATATGGTTACAGCCTGTGGTTGCCTGACTTTGAGTGCCTTGGCTTCCAAACAAAATGGGTCATGGGCCCTTACCATACAGTGGGGACAAAAAGTATTTAGTCAGCCACCAATTGTGCAAGTTCTCCCACTAAAAAAGTTGAGAGAGGCCTGTAATTGGCATCATAGGTAGACCCCAACTATGAGAGATAAAATGAGAAAACAAATCCCGAAAATCACATTGTCTGATTTGGTAAGAATTTATTTGCAAATTGTGGTGGAAAATAACTATTTGGCCAATAACAAAAGTTCATCTCAATACTTTGTTATATATCCTTTGTTGGCAATGACAGAGGTCAAACGTTTTCTGTAAGTTTTCACAAGGTTGACACACACTGTTGCTGGTATGTTGGCCCATTCCTCCATGCAGATCTCCTCTAGAGCAGTGATGTTTTGGGGCTGTCGCTGGGCTACATGGACTTTCAACTCCCTCCAAAGGTTTTCTATGGCGTTGAGATCTGGAAACTGGCTAGGCCACTCCAGGACCTTGAAATGCTTCTTACGAAGCCACTCCTTCATTGCCCTGGCGGTGTGCTAGGGATCATTGTAATGCTGAAAGACCCAGCCACGTTTCATCTTCAATGCCCTTGCTGATGGAAGGAGATTTGCACTCAAAATCTCACAATACATGGCCCCATTCATTCTTTCATGTACAAGGATCAGTCGTCCTGCTCCCTTTACGGAGAAATAGCCACCCCCATGCTTCACAGTAGATATGGTATTGGAGATTATCAGTGGTCTTGTATGTCTTCCAATTAACATAGAGACTGAGTCCAAATTGCATAAAAAATCTTTGAATTTTACTTAGCGTATGGAATATCAATCATGGCTGTATGCCTAAACATTCCAAATCATCATACTATTATACATTTACAGGTCAGTACTTAGCTGTAGATGTGAAGAAGGAAATTGTTTTTCCAAAACGTTGCAGCTGTGTGCAACATGGAGCGTTCTGCTCACCGTCTGTCAGCTCGAGTATGAGATTGCATGCCACTGAAACTCATTGATTGAAATCATAACATCTACAGCTAAGTACTGACCTGTAAATGTATAATAGTATGATGATTTGGAATGTTTAGGCATACAGCCATGATTGATATTTCATACGCTAAGTAAAATTCAAAGATTTTATATGCAATTTGGGCTCAGTCTCTATGTTGATAATTGGATTGCACTGAAGGAGCAGAGAAAACTCCTAATAGTTGACTGGACTGTTTGTCAGTACAGCTTACAAAAGTTAAAAATATATACGCCACTTTATGCGAGTACGTCTTGTATGTCTTCCATTTTCTAATTATTGCTCCCACAGTTGATTTCTTCACACAAAGCTGCTTGCCTACTGCAGATTCAGTCTTCCCAGCCTGGTGCAGGGCTACAATTTTGTGGAGTTTGGCGTGTGACTGTTTGAGGTTGTGGACAGGTGTCTTTTATATTGATAACAAGTTCAAACAGATGCCATTACTACAGGTAAAGAGTGGAGGACAGAGGAGCCTCTTAAAGAAAAAGTTACAGGTCTGTGAGAGCCAGAAATCTCGCTTGTTTGTAGGTGACCAAATACTTATTTTCCATCCTAATTTGCAAATAAATTCTTTCCAAATCAGACAATGTGATTTTCTGCATTTGTTTTCAAATTTTGTCTCTCATAGTTGAGGTCTACCTATGATGTCAATTACATGCCTCACTCATCCTTTTAATTGAGAGAACTTGCACAATTGGTGGCTGACTAAATCCTTTTTTTCCCTACTGTACTTAATACAGTCTTTTTTATACTTTGTTTAAACACTTTAATCCATTACAAACATTCTCATGTTCCTGGTATTACAAAAACCATGCCAAATAGATGATCACTCTAAGGGGCTGTTCACACGGCGTTTTGGGATACTTTTTTGGATCCATGTTGGATCCAAAAATCGCATCGCAAAACGCTGCGTCGATTGGATCCTAAATGTATCCAACATGCAGCTGTGTGTTTGGATGCGTGCTGGATGCAGCAGGATTGCACCCTATCATTTTAAATAGGGCTCCTGCTGCATCTTTCAGACCAAGAACGGACATGTCTATTCTTGGAAGGGATCCGAAAGACGAATCCGAAAGATGCAATGAGACACGCATCGGCGATCACTTGTGAACGCCGATGCGTGATTCATATTAAAAGCAATGTAAATCACCTTGCTATTTGTTCGCTGCATGTTTGGGTCCATTTGGGGTCCAACAGACAGATCCAAACACGCAGCTAAAAGCGTATGTAACACGGAGTAAAACACGAGTCTGAACATACCCTAAGGCTGCCATTAGGGAGACCTTAATCAATTTAGGTTTATATAGCTGCCCATTGAACTCTGTGGGGGGCTATGTAGATTTGTATGCAGAGAGCTTCCCCGGAAGATGGCAGATAAAAGTTTGTGATTTAACTCTATATCTGTGTGCAGGAGCTCTTTAAAACAAATGTAGTGCACTTCCCAATCCTCTACGTCCTTAAGCTGGTCTATCACTTGTTTGTTAACAGATTAATTGCTTTAGAAATTTTATCTATTATGAGAACAGAAGGTTTAATGCAAATTCTAATAGCACATTTCTCTTTTTCTTTGTATCAGAGTTAAAATCAAAAATGTCAAGAGCTCACTGGCAGTTTCTCTGGTGAGTATGTTAAAAACTACAACGTTATAATATACAGCAGGCTGCAAAAGTATTTATACCCCTGAACTCTTCCCCATTTTTAAACATTCAAACTTAAATGTTTATGCTTTTCCAAATGTTAGCATCTTGAAAAACTTAAGTGTGGCATATGTATTCAGTCTCCTGTATTTGGATACCCCTAAATAAAATACAGTGTGACCAACTGCCTTTGGAAGTCTAAATAGTAAATAGAGTACATCAATTTGTAATTGATTCTCAGCATAACTACAGCTGCTTTGTGAAGGTCTCGGAGGTTTGTTATAGAGAACTTTGTTGAACAAACAGCATCATGAAAACCAAGGAACACACCAGAAAGCTCAGGGATAAAGTTGTGGCAAAGTATATTGCGGGGTCAGGTTTAAAAAAAAATAGCCCAAGCTCTAAACATCTCACAAAGCACTATTCAAGCCATCATCCGTAAATGGAAGGAGTATGGCACAACTGCTAACCTAACAAGACATGGCCACCTAAACTGACAGCACTGCCAAGGAGAGCACCAATTAGGGAAGCAGCCAAGAGGCACAGAGGCACTATGGAGCAGCTGTGGAGATCCACAGCTCAAGTGGGAGAACTTGTCCACAGAACAACTACTGTTATACTCCACAAATCTGGTCTTTATGGAAAAGTGACAAGAAGAGAGCCATTATTGAAAGCAAGCCATAAGAAGTCCTGTTTGCAGTTTGCAAAAAGCTATGTAGGGGACACACCAAGAATGTGGAAGAAAGGGGTCTGGGCAGATGAGGCCAAAATTAAATTTTTTGGCCTATATGCTAAACGCTATGTGTGGAGGAAAGCCACTGCAACACTGCACATCACGCTGAACCCATTATCTTCCCTGTGAAGCATGGTGGTGGCAGCATCATGCTGTGGGGATACTTTGCTTCAGCAGGGACTGGGAAGCTGCTCAGAGTTGATGGGAAGATGGATGGAGCTAAATACAGGGCATATGTTCATCTTGCAGCAGGACAATAACCCTAAACGTACAGCCAAAGCTACAATAAAATAGTTTAGATATAAGCATATTCATGTCTTACAATGATCCATTCAGAGTCCATACCTAAATCCCATTGAGAATCTGTGGAAGGACTTGAAAATTGCTGTTCACAAGTGTTCACCAACCAATCTGACTGAGCTAGAGCTATTTTGCAGAGAAGAATGGGCAACAATTCCAGCCTCCAGATGTGCAGAGGCAGTAGAGACATCTCTCAACAGACTGCAGCTTTCATTGCAGCTAAAGGTGGTCCTACAAAGTATACACTCAGGGATTCAGAATACATATGCACACCACATTTTTTGTTTTTTTAAATTGCAAAAATTTGAAAGCACATATTTACTGTATTTTGTGTTGTTCTACCACATGAAATTCAAAAAAAAACTTTAAGTTTGTAGCGTAACTTTTTAAAAATGAAAGAAACTTTCAGTGGTGTGTAAGTTGGAACTTGTAAACAAATCCTCAATATAATGTGAATACATGGTCTTTTAGTTATTTTAAAGGAAACACAAATGAGGGAAAATTAGGAATCTCCTTTATTAAAGATATGGAGCCTTTTAGAATACAGTGTTCCTTCGTACATACACTAGCAATTAGTTCCGGGATGACTCTTGTATGTTGAGACCATCATACTATGAAAAGTTGGTAATTGGTTCCAAAGCCCCCAAATATCAGCCTAACATATTGCAAAATGAAGATAAAATAAAAGAAGGATAACGTACACAGATAAATCAAGTCTTTACATATAACAGTCAGAAAAAGCTGCTGGAAATTGTAAATCACTTTTTTTTTAGGACAGGAGCTTCTTTGGGCCATGAACTTTATACCCAATGTGCCAAAAAAAAGAAAATAGCGCCCTCACCTGGTGCCCAAAGGACCAGCTCATCCTGGCACAAGTAAGAGCAAAAACATTAGTACCGCACTTACAGTAAGAGGCGAACTACCCCACCAATCACTGCAGATTTCAAAAAAGATGTTGATGAAATTGGCGGGATCTTCCATAAAATCGCTCCAGTCGCGTGCGTGACTTTGTATCTTGAGTGTGGTTTCATGATACAGTATCCCAGAAAAGGCCATGGTATGGTAAAAATATTGTATCCTAAAGTCATTGGAACTTGAAGGATTACTGTATTCGTTATACTGGCAAAGTTGCTGAACTGTCACACACTGAGCAACAGAGGTCAGCTGGGACAAGGCATTTTGGTGCCCTAAGCAAACAAAGCAAATGCCCCACCATGACCTGATGCATGGCTCCTACAGCTGCACCTGCCCCAGTGGTGTAGTTAATAGGGGTTGGTGGGTGGGGGAGGGGTGGGGGGTCTGCACATCCTAGACGGCACACAAGCAGGCACACTGTATAATGTTAAATATACGGTATATAAGGTGTGCCTATAATGTAAATGTGAATTAATATTATATGTACTTTACAGGCTGAGACACACTTTATATGTTATGTGTATACATTATGTTACATGAGGTTGGCTGGTGTGGCAGGCATGCTGGGACCTGTAGTTCCACAGTATAGCAATACAACACTTTATACACATAACTGGCTGGTATGGCAGGCAGCAAACTGGGGGAGAGCTCTGAGTGGCAATTGTGCCATCCTTTCTTGGAGGTACGGTACAGTATAAATTACATATTGGGCGACTTGCATGAAATTTGACGTTAACACGACAAATTTCATGCACATTATACTGGCATAGAATGCGCCTGATTTATGAACCTGCTCTACAGCGGGTCATAAATCAGGCGCAATCTAGCGCTCGGGCAACATTTCTGGCTCAGTTGTAGCACTTTGAAAGTGGTATACCATTTCCAGCAGTAATGCACCTAGAAATGCCATAGTGCAGCTATAAATATGTAGCTTCACTACGGTTCTAGTGCACCCCCCCCTCCCGCACGCCCCCCTGAGATCTGGCGCATTACAAAGCACCGCATGCGCTATGTAATGCACCTGATATTGGCATGTAGTAGATTTAAAAATGTATGAACAGGCTGATATCGGGCTGAAAAGACACCAGATATCTGGCGCAGCCCCGTTCATACATGTCGCCCATTATCTTTATTTTATGGGTCAGTACAATTACGATGGGGTTGTTTTTTTACCTTTTAATTTGCTTCGCAGCAACATTTGCTGAGTCCAATAACTTTTTTATTTTTCCGTCTGTGGACCTGTGGTCTTGTGTTTTTTTGGCCTGAAGTGTGATTTCACTGGTGCTATGTTCAGTTAATTCTGGCTTTTTAATCACTTATATATATATATATATATATTATATATATATATATATATATATATATATATATATATATATATATATATATATATATATATATATATATAATAACAGGGCTCTCGTTCCTCCTACCACAATGAAACATAAAGATCAAGTGGGTTTCATCCCATACAGACAAGGAGGAGATAACACTTGGAGAACAATCGACTTGATCGATATTGTGAATAGGAGGGAAGACTCTGTTACTGCTTATTTTGGATGCTGAAAAGGCTTTTGATCGCCTTAACTGGTCGTTTATGTTTCATAGATTGGAAGTATTTGGGATTGTTGGTCCTTTTGTAAGTGCACCTCAGGGTCTCTATTCTCACCCCTCAGTGATGATTAGACTTCCCCAAGAAATGTCACCATTGATTCAAATAAAATCGGCACGTCTGTAGACAAGGTTTTGGTCTCTTTCCCTTGCTTTTTGCTCTTTGATATCTTGATGTAACATAATTGGGGGTTCTATACAAAGGCGTACTATTGAAAAATACTGCATTTAAGATTACATTATACACAGATGATGTCTTGTTAACTGTTACCAATCCTATTGTCTTCCAAATGTACATTCCCTTTTAACCCAATTTGGTACATTATCCCACTATAAAATCAACACTTCCAAAACTGAGGCTATGCCGGTTAACTTTCCTGCTGTTCAGAGTTCCCACCTAAAGCTAAATTACAACTAATGCTGGCAAATAGAGCATTTGAAATACTTATGGGTCTATCTAGCTCCTTTATACTCCTCACTCTTTAAACATAACCAAAATTAAAGGGTTATTAGACAATTGGAATAAATTAGCTATCTCCCTATTTGGCCATATTGCAGCAATTAAAATGACCGTCCTGCTGACATTAATGTCTCTCTATGAGACACTACCTATCCCTATCCCCATGACAACTCTTAGATCCCTACAATCAGATATAAGTCGCGTTATATGGGGTTACAGGAGACACAGGATTCCCAGAAGTGTTTTGTTGACAGGTAAAATGAATGGGGGTCTGGATGTAACAGATGTTGTTAAATATTATTGGGCTGCCAAATTGCGAATTATCCCATATTGGCCTGATCTTTTTGCTTATTCCTGATGGATGGCATTAGAGAGGTTGTGGACAGCCCCTATTCATCCTAACTCCCTCCTCTGGGCCACAACATCACTGGGATCATGTGTCTCCTTGCTACACTCAATGACACTTACCAGGAATATCTGGAAGAGATGTTACAAGACATTTTTCTTATGCTCAGAGGCTTCCCCCATGACTTCCTCTCTTTTCCGTCCCTTGTTATTGGATGTTGTGGCTGATGAGAGGTTGAGACCATGGTTTGACTGTAGATTGTTCAGATTTGCAGACTTGCTGGATCATGAAACTTTGCGGATCTGAAGTCTAGCCAGAGTTTACCTTCCTCCACTACCTTTCTTACTTGCAGATGAGCCATTATGTGCGCTCCGTGCTGGGTTCTAACATAGTTTCTCAACCTGCGTCCTTTGAAAAATTCTGTCGTGCAGGAACTTCCACTAAGGGTTTAATCTTGGCAATATATCAGATGTTGATCACCCCGCCTCTCGATTCTCCGGTAACACATGCCTACATGACTAAATAGGAGACATACTTAGGGCCCCTAATATCAAAGGAGACTTGGAGCACAATCTGGAATCAGGCTACTTCTTCATTATTGATACAAAATAAAGAGAATCAATATAAAATATGGATGCACTGGTATCATACCCCGGCATTATTACATAAACTGAAAGAAGTATTCCAGACTGTTTCTGGAGATGTGGAGACTCTGGGGCTAACCTCCAACATATTATTCTGGGACTGCAGGTTGATTGATACCTTTAGGAAAAAAGTTGTTTCTAATCTGATGCAAATTAGAGTTCCATTTAATCCACAGACATATATATGAAGGGCAACATGCATGAATTTAGGCATTTAAATGCCAATTTTCATGCGCATTATAATAGCACAGGATGCGCCTGATTTATGAACCCACTCTACTGCGTGTCATACAGCAGGCGCATCCTAGCGCTAAAACGACATTTCTGGATTAGGTAAACCACTTTGAAAGTCCAGCAGTAATGCGCCTAGAATTACCGTACCAAAGCTATAAATCTATAGCTTTGTACGGTTCTAGTGCGCCCCGCCTCCCGCACTCCCCCGAAATCAGGCACATTACAAAGTGCCACTAGCGCTCTGTAATGCTCCTGTTAATGGCGTATGGGAGGCTTTTCACTATTGCGAATGGGCCTGCGCCTGATGTCGGGCTGGAAATACACCAGACTTCTGGCGCAGCCCCATCCATGCATGCCGCCCTTAATATTCCTTATCCCCCTTTGGGACGTAAGCTAGGCAGACTTTTCTTATACATTTTAACAGCCACCAAATGTTTGATAGTAAAATTTTGGAAACAAACTTCCATGCCATCAATACTAAACTTATGCTCTCACATCAAAGATATTAGGGATCTACAATATCTTACGGCCCTGCTGAACAATAAGTTGGACTCCTTTGACTCTATTTGGAAGCCTTGGGACACATTCTGCATTGTTCAAAATGCGTAATGAAGTCTGAGGAATTGTATTGGATTGCATTCTCAATCTACAAACCTGCTAAACCCATTTGTGTCGTGTTGTTCATCCCCCCGTCGGTAAAGTGCTTAGTTGTATATTATTTGAACCTTTACCAGGTTTACACATGCGTCTATACATATGCTGAGTATCATTTCTCATACTTTGGTATCTACTCCCTGTTTGGATATGACTATGTTTTCCATTTGGTTGCGGACTGCTGTTTACTCATTGTCTTTTATGGGGCTTTTTATTGATGGAGTTATGCTTTATATGTACTATTGTACCTGAATCCACAAATGTTTATTTTACTTGAAAAATTTTAAGAAAATACAGTTTACAAAAAAGGTTATATATTAACAGATTGGACTTTAACAGATGTTACTTGTAACTTGTTGTTACTTGTAATTTTATCCTCTGTAGGACATTTGACTACTAGGAGCTGCAAACACTTGTACACTATTCAGCAGGATGTGATAAGAGCGATAAGATAGCAGGCCAGGGAGCCCTAGGCTGACATCACTCCAAGTTGGCTGATCTGGATTTGGGAAGGAGCCCCCATGTATAACTGCTAAGATGCCACCGTAGCATTAACTGTGGCATCTAAGTAGTTTAACAGTTGGGATTGCAGATATCTCTGGTCCTGGCCGCCAAGGGCAGGTGCCTCTTGTTCCCGCTTCATACTTGCGCTCCCTTAGTGATCACAGTTCAGCACCCTAGGTGTTTGCCTGTCACTGCCTACCAGTTGTCCCAACCCTGCAGCTGACCATGATACCACTGTTTTTCCACACTGCTGGCATCCATCAGTACCCAACTATGAATGATGCTGCAGTTCTGGTCCCAGCTTCCAGGAGTTATTTTTATTTTTCATATTGAGTAGGTTACATTTAATACTATATGGATCGGCATGTAACCTAGAAACTTTGTAATCTATATTTTGTCTACAGAATGAAGATCAAATAAGTCAATTTCTCCAAACTGTGGTGTCTGAATTTGGGATTCCAGCTATAGCAAAACGTGAGTCTGATATATGCAGAACAAGAAACTGAATGAAATATCCACAGAACATGTAGTAAATGTCATAGGTGGAGATGTCTGTGGCACCCAAAGTAATAAAATGTGTATCCATATTGAAGTTTAGGCTAAAAAATCATGCTTTGACCACTTTCATGTAGCATTATTTTGATCAGTAATTGCTCTAGAAATTGTGATCCAAAAAAGGAGTGGAATCCACCCAGAGAAACAATAGTAAAATTTGTAGCTCTTCTGTGTTTTGGACCTACTCCTAGTTTTGGCTTAATATATACATACCAAAATACTGCCAGTGGAGGACATAACGGTATTTAAAGAAATTATAGTGTTACAGTCTCTGTTAGTTATACATGTATTCAATATATATACTGTATATCACAAGTGACGACATGATTCTCCTTAACTCAGTAACATTGAAAGGGGTGTGTCACAGTTGTATAAAAAAAGAGGTGGGTGTCATTATATTATAGTAAAATAGGACGATGATCATTTTCAACTGGAAAATATTTTATTTTGCTTGTTTTCAGTTATAGTCTATTAAATTACAAATGTCTTCTTTGTAGGTTTGGAGCCAGCCTTGACATCCCTGATGAACAGTAAAGGCCTAAATTTATTTGAAATTATAAATCCTGAAATAATCCCACACGAGGTAAATACAATATAATATAATCAGTTGTATGTGATCCAAAATGTATTAAAGGGGTTTTGCCACAATCTCATTTTATACCTCCTGTATCCAGCTCTTCAGCTCTATTTGCTCAGAAGGGGGCGTGTGTGATTTCTTTGAATTGCATATCATGTGACTCAGCAGGATGACATCACCTTGCCTTTCCTCTCTGTAGTCAAAGAAAGGTCTGTTTATGTACAAAGCTGTGAGTAGCTGAGAGGTAAAGTTTTTGCTTCCAGGCACAAGGGTCCTAGGTTCAAATCCCTGCAGGAACCAAACCTGTGGGGTTTTTTCCCCTTTATCAATGCACAGACCTCATTGAGGTTTCTTTTTTTTATTTATTTGCACTGTTTGACTAATTACTAAGGAGTACAGAGGACGGGAATAGAGTGACAGCAACTGGGGTTTGAACACTCAGTAGCTGCCTGAGAGGAGAGGTGATGTCTGAGCATGTGCGACCAAGACTGAGGAGCTCTCAGCCCTGGTCGTATCCCCTGGAGATGAGCTGTAAACAATGAATCACTAAGGAGCTGCTAGAACAAAAACGGTTCAGAATTTTTAATAATAATGAATGGTGAAAATGTTTGTTATTTCATTTGCAAGCTTCCCACGTCAATTTTACTTCGTGGCAAAACCCCTTTAAAGGGTTTGTCCAGGATTGGAGAAAGACTCTGCTTTGTCCTGCGTATGATCATGGAGTTTGTCTGGTATTACAGTTTGTCTTGAATGAGCCTGAGCTTCAATACAAGGCACAGCCAATGGAAAAGAATGGCGTTGCCTTGGGGGCTTAAAAAAACATGTTTTAAATACAGTGGGGAAAAAAAGTATTTAGTCAGCCACCAATTGTGCAAGTTCTCCCACTTAAAAAGATGAGAGAGGCCTGTAATTGCATCATAGGTAGACCTCAACTATGAGGGACAAAGGGGGACATGTATGAAAACTGTCTTGGTCTAAGACTTTCTTTGTTGCCCATAGCAACCAATCAGAGCACCTGTTTCATTCTTTCAGAGCACTAGATGAAATGTAAGGGGAGCTCTGAGCAACAATGGGCAATGTTGCTATGGGCAACAAAGAAAGTCTTAGACCAAGACAGTTTTCATACATGTGGCCCAAAATGAGAAAACAAATCCCAAAAATCACATTGTCTGATTTGGAAAGAATTTATTTGCAAATTATGGTGGAAAATAAGTATTTGGTCACCTACAAACAAGCAAGATTTCTGGCTCTTACAGACTTGTAACTTCTTCTTTAAGAGGCTCCTCTGTCCTCCACTCCTTACCTGTAGTAATGGCACCTGTTTGAACTTGCTATCAGTATAAAAGGGACCTTTCCACAACCTCAAACAGTTACACTCCAAACTCCACTATGGTGAAGACCAAAGAGCTGTCGATGGACACCAGAAAAAAAATTGTAGCCCTGCACCAGGCTGGGAAGACTGAATCTGCAATAGGCAAGTAGCTTGGTGTGAAGAAATCAACTGTGGGAGCATTAATTAGAAAATGGAAGAAATACAAGACCACTGATAATCTCCCTCGACCTGGGGCTCCTCACAAGATCTCACCCTGTGGGAGCAAAAATCCCAGAACCACACGGGAGGACCTAGTGAATGACCTGAGGAGAGCTGGGACCAATGTAACAAAGGCTGCCATCAGTAACACACTACGCCGCAGGACTCATATCCTGCAGTGCTAGACATGTCCCTCTGCTGAAGACAGTACATGTCCGGGCCCATCTGAAGTTCACTAGAGAGCATTCAGTTGATCCAGAAGAGTATTGGGAGAATGTCATATGGTCAGATGAAACCAAAGTAGAACTGTTTGGTAGAAACACAACACGTCGTGTTTGGAGGAGAGAGAATGCCGAGTTGCATCCACAGAATACCATACCTACTGTGAAGCATGGGGGTGGCAACATCATGCTTTGGGGCAGTTCCTCTGTAAAACAACCAGGACGACTGATCCGTGTACATGTAAGAATGAATGGGGCCATGTATCGTGAGATTTTGAGTGCAAACCTCCTTCCATCAGCAAGGGTATTGAAGATGAAACATGGCTGGGTCTTTCAGCATGACAATGATCCCAAGCACACCAACCAGGGCAACGAAGAGGCTTCGTAAGAAACAAAGAATATATAACAAAGTATTGAGATGAACTTTTGTTATTTTCCACCATAATTTGCAAATAAATTATTTCCAAATGATTTTCAGGATTTGTTTTCTCATTTTGTCTCTCATAGTTGAGGTCTACCTATGATGTCAATTACAGGCCTCTCTCATCTTTTTAAGTGAGAGAACTTGCACAATTGGTGGCTGACTAAATACTTTTTTCCCCACTGTACATGGATGGACTGGGTCAGCAAGAACGTCAACCTCTTTCTGTGAATTGGTCTCCTCTCTGGCTCATATCAGGTTAATTCTGATTGGGGGACAATCCTTCACCCAAATAGGGTGTTTGGAAAGGGCCTGTCTTCATATGACAACTGCCTTTAAAGAAGTATTCACATCTCAGACATTTATGGCATATCCACAGGAATAAATCCATAAATGTCTGACAGATATGCGCCCAACCTCTGGGACCCACACCCAGGGGCGTCACTAGGCAGATTCATTCGGGGCACGAGCCCCAAATGAATCTGCCTGTGCCCCGAGTCTCTGTGGCTTCAGGCCACTGCCCCGGGCCTGGATCGCTCCTTGGTGCGGGTGGCGCCCGACGATCTCTCTGACTGTGCGGCTGTTTCACAGCGGCCGCGCTGTCAGAGTCGGGGATGAGGCAGGATGGATTGTTACCGTCCTGCATTCTCCCTAGTATGTACAGCGCTTGGTAAGCGCTTTACATACACGTCGGCGTCGCAGGGGGAGTGACGCGCCACTTTTATCACCCCCCTGCAACGCTGGGTCTCCCAAGCCGGCAGCTCTGCCGGCCGAGGCGGTCCCGGGCCCCGCGAGACGGCGTAAGCAGCATGCTGTCATCACGCTGCTTACACCGTACACCAGCTGCAGGACCAGGACGCGCGGACCGTGCCTCATTAGGTAAGTAGGTTTTTTTTATTTTATTTTTATTAGCTAAGGGGGCAGATCACTGGCTACAGGCGGCATATGTGGCTACAGGGGGGGGCAGATCACTGGCTACAGGGGGCATATGTGGCTACAGGGGGGGAAGATCACTGGCTACAGGGGGCATATGTGGCTACAGGGGGGGCAGATCACTGGCTACAGGTGGCATATTGTTAGCTACAGGGGGGGATATCACTGGCTACAGGGGGGCATATGTGGCTACAGGGGGGCAGATCACTGGCTACAGGGGGCATATGTGGCTACAGGGGGGGCAGATCACTGGCTACAGGGGGCATATGTGGCTACAGGGGGGCAGATCACTGGCTACAGGGGGCATATGTGGCTACAGGGGGGGCAGATCACTGGCTACAGGGGGCATATGTGGCTACAGGGGGGGCAGATCACTGGCTACAGGGGGCATATGTGGCTACAGGGGGGGCATATGTGGCTACAGGGGGGGCAGATCACTGGCTACAGGGGGCATATGTGGCTACAGGGGGGCAGATCACTGGCTACAGGGGGCATATCACTTGCTACAGGGGGCATAGTTACACTTCGCTACAGGGGGCATATATGGCTAAGGGGGCATATATGCTAGGGGGCATATGTGGCTAAGGGGCATATGTGGCTTAGGGGGCATATGTGGCTACAGGGGGGATATATGTGGCTAAGGGGCATATTATATGTGGCTAAGGGGGCATATGTGGCAAAGGGGGCATATGTGGCAAAGGGGGCATATTATATGTGGCTAAGGGGGCATATGTGGCTAAGGGGGCATATGTGGCTAAGGGGGCATATTATATGTGGCAAAAGGGGGCATATTACTGGCAAAGGGGGGCATATTACTGGCTAAGGCGGCAGTAACCTGGCTATAGGGGACTAATAACCTGACTACAAGGAGCATATTACTGGCTAAAGGGGGCATATTACTGGCTACAGGGGACATATTACTGGCTACAGGGAGCAGTAACCAGAGCTACAGAGGGCAGTAACCTGGCTACAGAGGGCAGTAACCTGGCTAGAGGGGCTAATAACCTGGCGAGAGGTGGGCAGCAATCTAGTTAGAGGGGGCAACTACTTGGCTAAAAGGGACAATAACCTGGCTACAGTGGGCTACTACCTGGCTATAGGGGGCAAATATTTACATACATGGGGGTAATTATTACCATTTGGGGCACTATAAATGGGGATTTTGTAAAGTGAGGAGTCTAAGATGTTTGTTTTGTACATTCTACAGTGAAGAGTCGTTGCCAGGAGAGGACGTCATGGCGTCTGGGCCAGATGGAGACGAAGAGAAAGAGAACAACTCTTCAGAGACGTCTCCTGTAAGTCACTAAATGTAACTGCAGTGTAATCACTTATATTTCTCCTGAGCCTACATACAAAGGCTTTTCTCTGTAAAAATACATCCGCAGTTCACAATGAGACGCAAAAAATTCCGTGTGAGCCCAGCCCTACTCAGAAAAACTTAAGTGCCCGAGCCCCGGATGTTTTGGGAACCTAGCAACGCCCCTGCCCACACCTGTATCGAGAACTGGGGTTCCCTAGCCTCTGTCCTCATTTGTGCCATGGTCTCAACGAATAGAGAGATGGCTGTGCGTGGGCATCTCTCACCATTCACTTCAATGGGAGTCCCAAGTGCTTGAGAGAGGTGCAGGTTCCAGAGGTGTGATATGCCTTTAATTTGTGAGATGGTATGTATCATGTTGGTCATTCCATCCCATGCCATGAATTCTACATTAAGTTGATGCAACTGTTTTGTAAAAGATTTATCAGTCTCACACAGATTTTTTTTTTACTTTTGAAGGGTTATTTAGTTGTCCAGTTGGATTTTGGCTTTCCTCATCATTTGCTGGTGGATTTCCTGAAAAGGACCTTGTAGAAGATGAAACCAAGATCAATATTACCCCAATCATACAGTGTTTGAGCTGTGCTTGTTGAATGCCACAAAATGATTTAAATTGGTTTTCCTGTCTTATTTTTTTAGCTTTATACATATAGCAAAGTAAATAAAGACTATTACCAAATATATTGCTGGTCTGATTTTGCTTCTCTTCAGAGTTGGGAGCAGATCTTATCTTCTCTTTTTGTATAAGTTTCTCTAATTACTGGCCACCTCTTTCTCCTCTTACATGCTGCATTAGTGGTCGGGATGATGACTCCCTGCTGTGTTTCTTACCTTGAAATACAGAAGCTTTTTTACATTACTTACGGACAAGCTTTAGAGCTTTTTAGCCTTGTACACTACAGTTTACAAACCTCCTGTGTCCATGTCACTCTGTCAGGATCAGCTAGGAATAGCAGAGCTGATACGCCAATCACTGCTATAGAACCACCCACAGCCTAATCATGAAGTGAGAGTCTGAAGCTGGAAGTGGCTCTGTAAAACAACATGGTGAGACAACCCCTTTTAAGACAATCCAGCACTAAACAACAGTCAGTAACATTAAAAGTAACAATATTTGCTTGTTTCATGACTACTCCTGCATTCACCTGATGCTACTCTGTGGGTTTACATACATAAAAAAGGAATTAGTTTCTAATCTGTAAACCAATTATGGCCACAACACACTTTAGAGCAAAATTTAACATTTTTGGAATAATACCTCATAATTATGACTACTTGCTTATATTACTTAAGCTACTACCAGAGGCATAACTAGAGAAGCCAGGGCCCCAAAGCAAACTTTTGGATGGGGCCCCCTACCACCCGCCCCTCGCCCACCTCCCTGATCACGAACATTTACCAGGACATGCTGTTAGCTAATGTAGATAATACAAGGGGCAAATACCTCACCATACATCTCACCATTATACTGCTACCAAACAAATCCACTATACCAAGACCAACATTACCAATAACGCTATTACATAGGAACCTGATTATACTGCCAGAACATGACCACAAAGTGACTGAATAATACCCCTACACTATTACTGATCAGTACACAAAGACCAGTATTACCACCATTTAGTGACCATATAGTGGTAGACACCAGTTTACACAGGCTCTGTAGACTGTATATAACCCATTCAGTGACCATATAGTGGTAGACACCAGTGTACACAGGCTCTGCAGACTGTATATAACCACTATACAGTGACCATATCGTGGTAGACACCAGTGTACACAGGCTCTGCAGACTGTATATAAACACCATACAGTGACCATATAGTGGTAGACACCAGTGTACACAGACTCTGCAGACATAAGTGATTAAAGTGTAGTTACATCTTGTGACTCACAGGTGACGTTTCTCTGACAAGTCGTTGACTTTCCCTTTTGTTCTTAATCCGGTCCAGACTGCCATCATGACATCTCCCGACCACTTGTCCCTGCTGATTTAGACACAAATATCTTAGAATCCTGACTTTTCCAGCACCTGCCCCCCTGGCTATATGGGGTCCATTTAGGCAGGCAGGGTTGAGATAGGATATATGGGGCCCCAATTATGCAAGGTTTAGGTAGGCAATAGAGTCCCTGTATAGGCAGGCAGGGTTTAGGTAGCTATAGGGAGCCATACAGGTAGACAGGGGTTAGGTGGGCTATAGGGGCCATATAGGTAGGCAGGGTTTAGGTAGCTAAAGGGGCCCCATATAAGTAGACAGGCAGGCTTTGGGGACTATATAGGTAGGCAAGCTTTAGGGGCTATATAGGCAGACAGGCTTCACGGGGGCTATAGGGCTATTCAGGCAGGCAGACTTAGAGAGCTATATAGGCAGGCTTGGGGGGGGACTATGTAGGCAGGCTTGGGGGGGCTATGTAGGCAGGCTGGGGGGGAGGCTATATAGGCAGGCTGGGGGTATATAGGCAGGCTGGGGGGTATATAGGCAGGTTGGGGGATATATAGGTAGGCTGGGTGTATATAGGTAGGCTGGGAGTATAAAGGCAGGCTGGGGGTATATAGGTAGGCTGGGGGGTATATAGGCAGGCGGGGGGGATATAGGTAGGCTGGGGGTATATAGGCAGGCTGGGGGGTATATAGGCAGGACGGGGGTTATGCAGGCAGGCTGGGGGGTATATAGGTAGGCTGGGGGGTATATAGGCAAGCGGGGGGTATATATAGGCAGGCTGGGGGGTATATAGGCAGGCTGGGGGGTATATAGGCAGGCTGGGGGGTATATAGGCAGGCAGGGGGGCTATTTAGGCCGGCTATAGTGCAGGTAAAATAATAAATCACTTCCTTACCTCACTCCACGCTCCCCCGATGCACCGCACTCCAGCCTCTCTGCACAGTGTGGGCGGCGCAGTGATGTGACGTCACCGCGCCACCCACGTGATCACAGAGAGCCAGCAGGGGAAGTGGCAGAGCGGGGATGCTCCGCTCTGCTATCTCCGGGCAGCGCTGCCTCTGAACGCTCAGGCCGGAGGGCCCGGGCGTTCAGAGACAGTATGCGCCAGGCCCCCCATCTCCCCACCCGCCGGCAGTGAACTAGTATGTTCATTGCCGGCAGGCCCAGGAGCGGCATCACCGGGGGAGTGGATGTGGTAGCGGCTGCGCTTGGCCCCCTAAGAGCCTGGCCCCTGGGCAGCTGCTACATCTGCTACCCCAGTAGTTACGCCCCTGGCTACTACCTGGTTTAACCAATAAAATGTATTTTGATCGTTTGTAAGGCCGAAAAAAGACAAATGTCCATCCAGTTTAGTCTTTTGTGCTACAGTGCTGATCCGGAGGAAGGCAAAAAGCCAATTGTTCTCATTTGGTAAAAAAAATACCTTCCCGACTCCAATCTAGCAATCAGAATAAATCCCTGGATCAATGACCCTTCTCCAGAATCCTAGTCACTATAACTTGTTATATTATTACACTCTAGAAATGCATCCAGACCCTTTTTGAACTCTGCTAGTGAATTCACCATGACAGGTTCCTCTGGCAGAGAGTTACACAGTCTCACTGCTCTTACAGTAAAGAATTTATGCAGAAACTTTTTTTTTTTTTTTATATGTTTTTATTGAAGTCAGCATACGTACAGATTATCTCGCATTCCAATCAAGAACAAAATTCTGAACAGAGTTTGATTAAATTTACAGTACACAAAATTAACGTTAAAGGGGTTGTCTCACTACAAAGATTGCTTTTTATGTTAAAGATCTTGCAAAAACAAGTCACTTTGCAATGTGTGTCCAATAACAATATCCGACCTATTCCTAGATATCTCCTCTTGTATGGGCTGCATCAGCTCCTCAGTTCACTATAGCTACAGACCTGTTTGAACTTTCCTGATAGGCTGCCAGCACTGGTTGCTATAGCTACAGACCTGGCTTCTACTGCAGCCTAGTAGAAGCCAGGAAACACGCCCCTGAATTCAAAATGAAACTAGTAAAACAGGACTGAGGTAAGATGAATCAATGTAGTGAGACAACCCCTTTAAGTCCATAATTCCTCATCTTGAGCTCATAAACAAGGGTATACTAAAGGTAATAAAAGATGTACAGAGCATGAAAGCTTGTTTTGTGGTCTTTTCTCTCTCCATCTTTACTGTTTTGTTATCATAGTGAGACTTTGTTAGAGATTACATTCAAAATGTAAATGATATAATGTAACCAATGTCAATAAACTGGATGTTCGAAGACAAAAACCAACAAATCTAAATCCACCAGGTAGTTCACGTAGTCTTCTTAGAATGTACATTATGGTTTGTCAACTACTCTCAGTATATCTGAGATACTTACAGAAATTCTACATCTAGCTCTCCATTTCTTAAACACGTTTCTAATATTTACCCAGTGACATGAACTGTGTAAACTCCTAGCGTCCCAGTCATCTCCCTTTCCAAATACCATCTAGTGTATTTAAAAGGTTGCACCAATGTCCTAATTTCCATAGGTGTTAGAAACTTTTCTATAAAGGGGCCCCATTTAGTAAAGAACTTCTCAGTCTGCAATGACTTAGAGAATTCTGTTTCAATCCTATCCATGTTTAGATATAATTTTACCTGATGCCAGATATCTTGGGGACTTGGGGTTTCCTCCTCTAACCAATTGTTAAGCAAACATCGTTTTGCTGCTAATTGGACAATGTGCAACAACGCTTTGTGTTTGGTTATAGTAGAGAAGTCATGAAATAGTAGAAGTTTCGCAGAAAGGGGTAGGTCTATTTCTCATTTCTGTCCCAGAGTTGTAGTCAAAGATTCCCAAAACTTCACGGATTTATGACAGCTCCACATTCCATGTATCATATTCGTTTTGTCCTGCTTACACTTTGGACATTCTAATTTCCTATGTGGCGCCAGTCTATTTGGGGGGATATTGAACCCATATATTGCCCGGTGAATAAACCGGAAGTATGTTTCCCGCCATTTCTCATTTATCACTGCTCTACATTCCCTCCCCCCCCCACAAAATATTTGAGGTATTTCCTTTCCCCGGGGAAAAACCCTTTTTCCCCAGTGTAAAAAGGAGTCTTCTTCCCCAGTCATAAATTTCTGGACATCTAATTTTCATGTATATGCTCTAATGACTGTCGGTAGCCCTAGGTTAATATACGTCAAGGCTTAACCCCTTACCCCGGAGCCATTTTTTGGCCTCCTGACAGACCCAAAATTTTTGAAATCTGTCATGGTACTTTATGGAGAATAACTTTTTACACTTTAACCACCCAATGTGATTCAGAGATTGTTTTCCCGTGACACATTGGCAATAAGATAGTAAGAAATTTTGGCCCAAAAAATTTATTGTTTATTTGTGAAAAAAATATCAAATTTTATGGTAAAAAATTAAAAAAATTTACCCAAATTTCAAACTTAAAAAATTTCTGGTAAGACAGATAGTTATTCCACTCAAAATATTTAAAACAGCATCTACCATATGCGCTGTATTTTTGGCATCTTTTTTTAAATTTTTTTTTTTTTTTTTTACGAATCAGGGGGGCTTATAAATTTGGAAATTTTTCAAATTTTCAAAAAAATTTTTGCAATAACTATTTTTAGGGACCACCCCAGTTCTAACGTATTTGATTCCCTTTTATGTTAGTACCCCATAAAGCCCTCATCAAAAGAAACTACACCCCTTAAAGTATTCAAAAACCAAATTTTGGGAATTTTATTTAACCCTTTTGATGTTTCACGGGAATTTAAAACAAAGGGGGAAGTGAAATTTAAAAATTTTCACTTTTTTTGCGATTTTAAATTTTTAAATTTAAACCCAAGAATACGGTAAATGTGATCGGGGAAATGCAAATTAAAATTGTTCCCCCAGATTCTGCCGTTTTCAGGATATCCCATATGGGGCCCTAGTGATTTTTTTGGCCAACCCAACCCAGAATAGGGGGACACCTACTGGGCTCGGGGCCCCCATTTCTTACAATTTATTTAGGGGGGCCCTTTCAGGTTTTCGGGGAAACCCCAAGGGTTTCCAAAAATTTAATAAAACCCCTAAAAAACCCCCCATTGGAAAATACACCCCTTACGGAATATATCCAGAGGTGTAGTGATTATCACCCCACAGGTTTTTAAAAAATTATTTTAGGTTCGCTCGAAAATAAAAAAAATTATATTTTTTCCAATATCTGCAAAAATTTTGCTGAAAATGTTTAATTTTTACAAGAATCTGGAAAAAAAGCCCCCAAATTGTGTTTCGCAATTTCTTCCCAAATCGCATACCTTACAGTGGGGTAAATGCTGTTTGGGGGCATGGCAGTGGGTACAGGGAGGGAGCGCTAAATTGGGGTTTTGGGGGACAGTATTGGGGGGGCCTGTCGCATCTGCAAAGCCCCCAAAGTACTAGAACAAGGTGAAACCCCCAGAAATTCCCATTTTTGGATTTAACACCCCCGGGGTTCATCTAAGGGGGTATTTGCATTTTGGGCGCACAGGTTTCCGTAGTTTTTTTTTAGCATTGGGGCCGGAAATGGGGGGGGGAAAACCCGTCCGCCATTGTTTTTGGGGTTTATTTTTACGTATTCCCATACGGGATAAAGCGGGATAACTTTATATGGGGGTCGGGACAAATTTCAATGATATAATTTTTTTTAGTTTTTTATGTTTTTTTTCTTTTACACAAAAGAAACGGGGTTTAAAAAAGTTTCGTTTTTAACCCCCCGGCCACTTTTTAGGTACAGCGCAACTGCCGTTAACATTAATTTCTAAACAGCCAATCACATGGCGGCAACTCGTGATTTAGGCATGTAACATGGCCAAGACAAACTCCCACAGTTCAAACGAGCATCATATGGAGAGAAAGGTGATTTTGGGGTGCCTTTTGAACTGGCATGGTTTTGGTGCCAAAGGGCTGGGCTGGTATTTCAGAAATGCTGATCTCTAGGGTTTACAGGAATGGTTTGAAAAAGAAAAAAACATCCCGTGAGCGGGGAGCTTGGGCGGAAAAAGCCCTTTTGGCCAGAGGGCAAAAGGGGAATGGCAGAGGTTCGAGCTGATAGAAAGGCAAAAGTGATCAAATAGCCCCCCGTTACAACCCAAGGGAGCAGAAGAGCATTCTGAAGACAGTACGGGGAACTTTGAGGCAGATGGGCAAAAGCAGCAAAGACCAACCGGGGGCCACTCCTTTCGCTAAGAACAGGGAAATGAGGGTCCAATTTGGGGCCAAGCCATCGAAAGGGAAAAAAAAATAGAAATTGGAAAAACGTTCCCGGGTCTGATGAGTCTCGATTTTGCTGGGGACTTTTTTTTTTTAAAAAAAAATTTTTTTATAATTTTTTTTTTTTTTTTTTTTTTTTTTTTAAAATTTTTTTCTTTTTTTGAGCTTTTTTTTTTTTTTTAAAGGCCCGGGGGTGTAAGTTGTCCTATTCTGACAGCCCTAGCTTTCTTAATTTTTTTTCATATGGAGCTGCTTTTAGGTTGTTTTTAAGAGTGAGTTGTGTTTTTATTGGTCCATTATGGGGGGCATGTGATGCTTTTATTCCTTTTTATTAAGGTTTTTTGGGCATTTTGTACAAAATACCCCAATCCCGGTTGTGTTTTTTATTTTTTTTTTTTTACGCGTCACTGTGCGGTATAAAAGAATTTCTTGTTTTCCTCAGAGGTTGAACGATTACGCGATACCACATTTTTATATTTTTTTAATGTTTTACTCTTTTCACAATAAAAAACACTTTTATTTTAAAAGGGAAAACACTTTTTTTTCATCACCGCAGTCTGGAAGCCTTTTTTTTTTTTTAGTTTTTGGGCTGTTTAGGGGCTTTTTTTTTGCGGGATGATTGAGTTTTTATTGGTAACATTTTTTGGGGGCAAAGCTTTATGACGCTTTTAAAACCGTTTTTTTGGAAGGCGGGTGAAGAAAATACTGCAATCCCAGCAGGTTTTTTATTTTTATTTTTAATAGCGTTCACCCTGCAGTTCCGTAAATTGTTTTATTGTGGGGTTTAGACGATTTGGGGTACCCAATTTATGTAGTTTTTTTATTTTTGAAAGACAATTTTTTTTTTAAAAAAAAAATGTTTTTTTTTGTGAAAACAATATTTATGCATCGTATTTTTTAATAGCCAGAAAATTTTTAATTTTTTCCCTTTACGAGCTGTGTAAAGGGTTTTTTTTTTTTCGGGTGAATACGTTTTAATTGGTACAACTTTGCGTTTAAATTTGTTTCTGATGACTTTTTATTCCATTTTATGTGTGCAGGATTACAAAAATCGCAATTCTGTGATTTTTTTTGTTTTTTGTTTTTTTTCGGGGTTCACCGTGGGTTAATTAACATGAAAATTTTTGGGTGGGTCGCTACGCATCGGCAAACCAATATGGGTACTTTATTTATTTTTGATCTTTTTTGGGGCGACTGCCTTTGTAAAGGGGGAAAAAAGGGGGGTTTTAGGTTTTTTTTTTTATTTTTTGTGTTTTGTTTTTTTTTTTAAAATTTTTTTTAGTTTTTACACTTTTTTTCACTTTTTCCCCCGGGGGGGAATTTCATGAAAGTCGTCAATCGTTATGCAAAGGGAAACCTACGCTTATGCTTTATGCTGGTCCCATGGAACTGTCTGTCCTGCCACAATGCATTGTAGGCATCGTGCTCACCAAAACCCGGTGGTCATCAGCTCCGGGGCTGTCCGGGGTCACATCCGCTCCTCCCGCCGCCCGCGTCCCGTGTCCGACATCGGGGGGGTTAATCCCCCCCGGCCGGGGGCTCCTCCGGCGTGGGGGATGCGGGTGATGCCCCGCGGGGAAAAATACCGGGTTTCATGCCGCGATCTTGCGCGTCCGCCTGTGAGCGGCAGTCCGCTTGAGTTTCTCGGCAATTTGCGGGAACCCCCCCCGACATTGCCGTATGGTCGGCAAATGTCGGTAAAAGGGGTTAAAATTTAAAATTCCCTTTTTTTGTTTCTGAGTTATTCAATGAAACTGTGACCCGGGTAAAAATAAGTTCTCTTGTTTTTAAATGAGAAGTACTTTTCTTTGGGCTTAATTTTTGTTTACCGTTATTATTCCTTTTCTTTCCAAATTTTCGTGTCCCTTATTAGTTCCCATTTTAAACTCTGGGGGGTCCAATAAGGGGGATGTATGTTACGCATGGGTAATTTGAAAACTTGTAGGGTTTTGCAAGCTGTAGTTTCCCTATCTAGGGAAAGTATATGTGTTTTGAGACTTATTTCCCGTAATAGTAAGGTTTGTCCAGAAAATAAGGTTTAACATTGAAGTTCTTTCCCCGTGTAGTCTCTGGTAACAGCAGCGCATAACCCTCAGCCAATAGGGGGATGAAACTCTGTGAAGCAGAAGGGGGTTAGCTGGCACCAGGGGGGATTATATAAAAAGAGAGAAAGTAGAAAATCAGGGAGTTGCCCAAAAGAAATCTGCTGGAGATTCTGCCCCTGGTAGTGGGCAGGGGCTTTACCCTCATCATTCCGGCTGGGGATAGGGGCAGCAGTTTAATGAAAGGCAAGGAAAAGCCCTAAGGAAAAGGACTTGTAAATATTATTCGTTGACAGCAAGTAACTGGGAGGACGTGGGCAAGCTTCACCTCTGCTGAAGCACATTGGATTAAAGGAAGAGGCCGTGAACCGCTGAAATATGGGTAGCCCCCCCTGGCTGAGTGGAGGACCACGGAAGGTCAGTAAGGGTAGAACGGGGAGGGTTTACTGAGGAAACCCCCCCTGACACTGCGGATGAGTGCGTGCTACTGGACCCGGCTGGAAAAAATGGGACGGCTGGATTTTGCTACAAGTGTCATTGCTGGGGGAGAAAAGGAAAGTAAACCATTCTCCCGGTTTCTGTTGTCTTGTCGCCTTTTTTTATACCCCGGGACCTTCATCACCAGGCACACATGTCCCCCCAATTTAAAAAAAAACCAGAAGGGGTGCTAACCATTGACCCCCTTTTTTACAAGCTTAAGGCAGGCCTTCCATGTTGCAATTGTATCTCTAAGAACGTTAGATGTTCTGATGTTTTTGGGTATATGTTTGAGTTTTGTGTGCAATAGGGCAGACAAGGACCAATTCCGTATTTGAGTGTTAGGGAATGCATTTTAACCATCAAAACAAGAGCATGATCAGGCAGGTTTTATTTTTTCCAAAACTGGAAATTAATTCCTCCTTGTTTCTTGGGTCTCAGTTTGTAAGAGCAATTTTTTGGTTTTTTGCCGCCCCAAAAATCTTGTGAAGCATTTGTAAGTTTTATATCTGAGGTTTCATAATAAGGAAAGTTTTTTTTTTTTAGGGGGGTAGAAAGTTTTGGGAAACTTTTCATCCTTCAAAGGGGCACCTTGCTAATAACGCAAGGGGTAAATTGGACCATTTATGAAGTTCTCAGACAATTTTTAGGATTAACGGGGGGGGGGGGATTTAAATGGTATATAGATTCAGCCGTTTTACCTATCATTATTCCCAAAACTTTTTCGACTTTTGCTATTTTATGGGGGGTTTACGTGCCCTTTTAGGGGAAAAAAGAGTTTTGGGGGAAAAGCCAGGATTTCGACTTGATTTGTTTTTTGAAGCCGAGCACAACAATAATTTAGCGACGGAAAAACGGCAAGATCCCTTTCTGGGTGTTCCATGAAGAAGATTACGTCATCTGCAAATAATGCTTATTTGAGTTTGTGCTGTTTAATTTTAATTCCTTCAAAAGTGTCTGACGTGGAGAGAAAACGAACCAGGGGTTCAATCTCTAAATTGAACAAAAAGGGTGAAAGGGGCATCCCTGTCTGGTTCTCCGTTTCAGGGGGAATGGACTAGAGAGAAAGCCTAGAGTGCAGATTCTCGCTACCGGTGTATGATATAAGGAGGTTAAATAGGTGCGGAAGGGGGCTAATAGGCCTATTTTATTTAGGACCATATTCAGCCAGCCCCAGTCCACACTATCAAAAGCTTTCTCGGTGTCTATAGTCAATAGGCGGCGACTTGTCTATGGGGGTTTTCCAAATTTTCGTCCAAACCCGTAATACTTCCTAACAAAACCCGCGAGCGCCCCTTTTAAATATCCTACCTGCTGGGTGCTAATTAACTTAGGGAATAGAGGGGCTAACCTATCCGCCATAATCTTATTTAAAGACTTGGGGCGATGTTTATAAAGGGAATTGGCGGTATGACTCTGCCAGATTAAGGTCTCTCCCAGGCTTTGGAAGTACATTAATGTGCCTGTTTTCAGGGTTCCAGGGGGGGGCCCTTAAGTAATTATTATAAGACCCCTTAGGTGGAGGGAAATTTTCTTTCCTCAAAGGGCTAGAGGATCCCCTTTTTCCATGTTATCCGGGGTTAAATAATTTTGGGGGAAGATCTCAAAATTGACTTTACACATTAAAAAATTTTGGGGGCCCCCCTATAATTTAATAATTTTTTAGTCAAATATTGGGTGTTTGAAACGCCATTTCAATTTGATATACTAAAAACTGATGGACACAGAAAATTTTTCCGGATTGAAATGGGGTTTATTGTACTAACACAAAATGTGAATATGCATTAAACCAAAATTTGCCGGGTGCAAAAGTATGGGCCCCCCGAAAAGTGACTTTAAATATTTAGAGATCCTCCTTTTCAAAAATAAGAGCCTCTAGTTGCTTCCCTGTAGCTTTTAATCATTCCTGGATCCGGTAAAGGTATTTTTGCCCTTTTCCTCTTTACAAAACAATTAAATTTCAGTTAAGTTTGATGGTCCCGACATGGACACCCGTTTCAAAAGTACCCCACAATATTCAATGATATCGGTCGGGGGCTGGAGGCCATTCCAGAACTTTGTAATTTTTCCCTCGCATAAATGCCGAGTATTTTTGGGACGTTTTTGGGGATCATTGTCTTGTGAAATATCCCTCCCCGGATAACTTTAAAATTTACCTGATTTTTGTACTTATTCTGAAGAATCCTGATACTGAGTTGAATCCATGCGACCCCCAACTTAAAAAAAGATTTCCCTGGGCAATTGGCCCACACGCCCCCAAAACTGGGAACCTCCACCAAAAATTTTTCAGTGGGTGCAAATGTTTTTCTTGGAATGCTGTGTTTTTGGGGCACCACATAACGCCTTTTTTTATGACCAAACCCAACTTTAATTTTTGTTTTTACGGACCTTTTTCCCAAAAAGAACTGGCTTGTCCCAAATGTGCTTTTGCCCACCCAGGGCCTTTTTGTGGCGTGCTTTCAGAAAAATGCTTCTTTTTTTCTCACTTTCCCTACAGCTTCTCCTTTTGCAAAATGTGCTGTATTGTTGACATGCCGTGACCCATCTGCAGCAAAATGGCTGCAGCTCTTTGGAGGGGGTCTGTGGATTGTCCTTGCTGTTCTCCCTTCTTCTTTTCGCCTTTCTGATATTTTTCTTGGGCCCCACTTTTGGGCTTAACAAAACTGTCCCCGTGGTTTCCATTTCCCTTCTATGTTCCCTCACAGTGGAAACGACAGGGTTAAATCTCTGAGACAACTTTTTGAAAAACCCTTTCCCCCCAACTTGTTTAAAAACCTTTTTTTCAGACATTTAAGTTGTTTTAGGAGCCATATGCCCCCCTCTTAAAAGGAATTTAATAGGAAACACTTGCAATTTGGGCCACCTTAAACACCTTTTCTCATCATTGATACACCTGGTATGAAGTTCAAAAACTCATGAGGACAAAAAAATGCTGTGGGTTTAAAAGTCAGTAAAAAGTGTTAAGGGGATTCAAATCAAAAAAAGTAAAGGGACCCACATTTTTTTCAAAGTCAAAATTTTGGTTTTAATGCATATTTTCACATTTTGTGTTAGTACAATAAAACCCCATTTTAATTTAAAATACTGTGTCCATCGTTTAGAATTTCAAATTGAAAGGGGTGTTGCAAACACCCAAAATTAGAACAAAAATGATTAAATTAAAGGGGTCCAAAAAATTTTTATATGACTGTATTTATACAGATTTATTAGGTCGTCTTTTCTCAAACCCTAATGTTGCTAATCTTTCTGGGTATTGTAGTCCACCCATCCTTTTATTATTTTCGTTGCCCGCCTTTGTACCTGTTCAAACTTTATAATTTGATTTGACTTTTCTGATCCAAACTTGAACATTGCCCAACATATAATGTAGCTATAACATCCTAGGACAAAAGTGATTACAGTATTCGAGTTCTAAGGAACAATGATATCTATATTCACTATTTTGCTATAGGCAAACTTAAACTCTATCAGTTCTCAGTCGATATAGAACTTAAAACTAAAATTTTATTATGTACAACAATTAAAACTTTAAACCACACTTTTTAAAAACCGTGATTTCTTCCTCTCAATTTAGTCTCATAAATGTATCCCTTTCTAATTGTGACGGAATAACTCCTTTTCTATTATCAAATCCACCCTCTGCTCGGTTCTTTCCAGCTGGCGCTGAAATTACCCTGTCAGGCTGCGTTCCCACTTCAGTTATTTGGTCAGTTTTGCCCCTGTAACTACCCAGAGAAGTGAAGAGTGAAGCGATTCTAAGACCGGCGCCTGTCATCTGCGTGTCATACGAAATCACAGCATTGTTTCAATACCAAACCACGCTTCCTATGCAAATTTCAGCATAACACAATGTTCTACAACACCCTAATGGCTCTCACGCAGAAGGTAAATGGCTGTTTTGTAACGCGATTTGTCACTAATTAATTCTAAACGAACCGAATTTTGGGGGGAAATTTGGCGAATCGGCCGCATCAAATTTTTGAGAAGTTCGCTCATCTCTAGTTACAACAATTGTAGAGCATATTTTCTTAATTTTATATATCTCCCAGGATCTTGTGTCATTTTGTCTCTGTTGCACTACCACACCCTGCTGCTGCAGCAAAGCACTTTTTTACTTTTCTTGGTTCTATTGCTATGCAACATGTAACTATGATGCTGTACAAACTATAAGTATTGAAAGGGGATAAGGAAATGCTATATGGCGCTACAAAACCAGTGGGAGAAAGATCTCTTGTAGTGTAGCCTTAATAGGCTTGCTTAAGTAAAAAGCACAAATAATGGTTTAATATTATATAAACCATAAAAGTGTAATTGACAAAACATCCCTTGCTGTACAAACTATGTAACTATGACAGTTTCTCCTGATTTTCTTCTAACCAGCTCATTAAGGTCCACTCTTTAAAACTGGCAAGGTCTTGTATTTGCTTCCTCAATGTTAGTACAGATCAACCCTTTTCTGCTTCTGTCTGGCTCTTGTTTCTGTGGTATTTGACTCATGTCAGCCTATTCCTGTTTCGGACTCCAGGCTTGTTCCTGGACTCAGGATTCTGTATCCTTGTCCATGTTATTCTGTTCTTAGTTGTTCTTTTGGTTCTTCCTCCTGGTCTACTTTTTGATTCTGCCTACATCTGCTCCTTTTGGTACCATTCTCCAGTCCTCTTGACTTTAATCCATTGCTTAATCTGAACCTTTTTTGTCTGTGACCCAGAGCTCCATGCTCTCGCTTGGTCTTCCTGGCTCTGATCCTTAACTTCATCCCTGACTTCTCTTCAGCCTTATCTTCTAGCCCAGGGGTCCTCAAACTTTTTAGACCGGGGGCCAGTTCACGGTCCCTCAAACCATTGGAGGGCTGGAATATAGTTTTTTTTAAAAATTATACTTTGTGGGTCGATACGATTACGGCAATACCCAATGTATATAGTTTTTCATGTTGAAGCGCTTTTTTTTATTTTATTGAAAGTTTTTATTGTGTAAAATAAATTTATGCATGCCGTACTGTGATAGCCATACATTTTTTTTTTTCTGTATACAGAGCTGTGCCCTTTTTTTTTTGTGGGATGACCCAACGTTTTACTTGGTGTCACTTGGCATTTATATGGCTTTTTGAGTGTTTTTTTTTATTCCATTTTACGTGCTTAGGGATGAACAAAAAACACATTCTGTGGGACTTTTTTTTACGGCGTTCACCGTGCGGGTTAAGTAACATGTCAGATTTATAGGGCAGGTTGTTACGCACGCGGCGATACCAAATATGCCTACATTTTTTTAAATCTTTTTTGGGCAATGGGCATTTGTAAAGTAGAAAAGGACGTGTTTTTTATTTTATTTTTCGTGTTTCACTTTTTTTTTTTTTAATTTTTCACTTTTACCCACAGGGGATTTGTATCGGTGTATACAGCGTTGTGGTCACAAGCACCATGACAACATGTGTAGAATTCCCATTGCTGACCACATTTCTTATAGATTTCCAGCTCTCACAAGATGACAAGTCTTCTGGAGCAGTAAGGCTGGGTGTACAGGCATAGTATCACTCCACCAAACTTCAACAACTTGTCATCTGCCGAAAATGTGTGGTTTCTTTAACAAATGTGTCCAGACCTTGGAGACTCTACTAACGTATTCACCCAGCTTTCCCAGACCAACTGAAAAGCTTAGCAAGCAAAGGGACTGGAAGCACATTACAATTCCATAATAATTATAGGGCTTCTAAAAAAGTGGGTCTCCTCTGTCCGACCAAAGTTGGCTCCTGGCTACAAGGCTGTCCGGACTCTGGCTCTCGGGAGGGCTCCTGCCCTGGACCACTCAGGAGGGGGGCTTCTGCCTCACCTCACAAGGGGGCTCATGCCTGAAACAGCACAAGGAGGGGGGCTCCTGCCCTGCCTCACAAGGGGGCTCTTGCCCTGAAACAGCGGGGTGGGGGGTGGGATGGGCTCCTGCCCTGACACACAAGGGGGCTCCTGCCTGACACAAGCTGGGGGGGGGGATGGGCTACTGCCCTGACACAGTTGTGGGGGCTCCTGCCCTGACTCACAAGGGGGCTCCTGCCCTGACACAGCTATGGGGGCTCCTGCCCTGACTCACAAGGGTAGGGGGCTCCTGAACCTGACACAGCTGGGGGGGCCCTGCACGGACTCAATAGGGGCTCCTGCCCTGTCACCTGCTGGGTGGGATGGGTTCCTGCCCTGACACAGCTGGGGGGCTCTGCCCTGACTTTCAAGGGGGTTCTGGCCATGACTCAGCTGGGGGGGCTAATGCCCTGACTCAACAAGGGGTGGGGGCGGCTCCTGCCCTGATCACAAAGGGGCTATGCCCTGACACAGCTGGGGGGGCTCCTGCCCTGATACAAGGGGGCACCTGCACTGACTACGCTGGGGGGTGGATGGGAGTACTGCCACTGACACAGCTATGGGGGATTCTGCCTGACTCACAATGGGTAGGGGGCTTCCTGCCCTGACCAGCTGGGGGGGCTCCTGCCCTGACTCACAAGGGGGCTCCTGCCCTGACACAGCTGGGGGGGGGGGGGGAATGGGCTCCTGCCCTGACACAGCTGGGGGGGCACCTGCCCTGACACACAAGGGGGTTCCTACCTGACAACGCTGGGGGGGCTCCTGCCATGTCTCACAAGGGGAGGGGGGCTCCGGCCTGACTCACAAAGGGGATCATGCCCTGACAACAGCTGGGGGGCTCTCCTGCCCCACCAATGACTCACATGTGGGCTCTGCCCTGACACAGCTGGGAGGGGGGATGGGCTCCTGCCCTGACACAGCTGGGGGGGCTCCTGCCCTGACTCACAAGGGGGCTCCTGCCCTGACACAGCTGGGGGGGATGGGCTCCTGCCCTGACACAGCTGGGGGGGGCTCCTGCCCTGACTCCCACGGGGAGGGGGGGCTCCTGCCTGAACAGCTGGGGGGCTCTGCCCTACTCACAAGGGGCTCCGGCCCTGACACAGCTGGGCGGGCTCCTGCCCTGACTCACACGGGGAGGGGGGCTCCTTCCCTGACATTTGGAGAAGGGGGCTTCTGCCTTGCCTCTCCTGTGGCGGAACACTGTTGTGTGGGGGGTGGGGTGGGTGCGGGCTCTCTTCAGAGTATGGGAGGTGCCTGAGTGACGGACTGCGGACACTCCACCACTCACGCACAGGTACCTCCCATAGCTTGTAAGTGTCTGCCCTCAGTCACTCAGGCACCTCCCATCCTCTGCAGAGTGCCCGCTCCCACCCCATTCCACATAAACTGGCTCCTAACGTTTTGCTGCTCGTGATGGTCCTCACGTCACCGCCCACGGCACCTCCCATAGTATGGGTGACGAGTGTCCGCCCTCCATCACTCACTGACAGGGGCCAGTTTAGCTAGTGATTTTAGCGGGTCTTTGTGGACTGCGGCTGTCCCGCTGCCGCCACCTCCGGTGCCTTACTGCACATCACCTCAACATTGGCGGTGTTCTAGCCATTTACGGTCTGACTTGTTGAAGGCCTTTGGCTCTATTCCTGACTATGTCCTGGTTCTGTCATTGTTGTGTCTGCCGATCTGCTGATCACTATTTTGGGGACTGCAACTGAAGGATCATCCTACATCAAAATGCTTACCTCTGAGAAGGTTAAGGGTAAAATTTTGGCGATGCCTTACACTCTGCACGCAGTCTAGCCTGCACCAAACTAGCTGCACCCTAAGGATAAATTAGCATGTAGCAGTAATGCTGCAGATTTGTGCAGTGGCGTAACTACCGGGGTAGCAGGGGTAGCAGTTGCTACGGGGCCCCTGCGCTTAGGGGGGCCCCGGGGCAGCTGCTACCACGTCCGCTACCCCAGTAATGCCGCTCCTGGGCCCGCCGGCAGTGAACTTAACAGTTCACTGCGGCGGGCAGGGAGCTGCGGGGCCCAGCGCATACTCCCTCTGCTCCGCTCTGTTACTTCCCCCTGCCGGCCCTCTGTGGTCACGTGGGCGCGCGCGGTGACGTCACATCACCGCGCCGCCCGCGCTGAGCGCAGGCCTGCCGGAGAGCAGGGGGGGTCGGGGGAGCGGAGCGTAGCGGGGGCCATCGGGGGAGCGTGGAACGAGGTAAGTAAGGGATTCTTATTTTATCTACCCCATATGCCTGCCTATAGCCCCCCATATGCCTGCCTATAGCCCCCATATGCCTGCCTATAGCCCCCCAAATGCCTGCCTATGCCCCCCCTATGCCTACCAATAGCCCCCATATCCCTGCCTATAGCCCCCATATGCCTGCCTATAGCCCACCATATGCCTGCCTATACCCCCCCATATGCCTGCCTATCCCCCCCATATGCTGCCTATAGCCCCCCATTAATCCTGCCTATAGCCCCCCATATGCCTACCTATACCCCCCAATATGCCTGCCTATAGCCCCCCAGATGCCTGCCTATACCCCCCAATATGCCTCCCTATAGCCCCCATATGCCTGCCTATAGCCCACAATATGCCTGACTATAGCCCACCATATGCCTGCCTATAGCCCCCCCATATGCCTACCTATACCCCCCATATGCCTGCCTATAACCCCATATTCCTGCCTATAGCCCACACCATATGCCGGGCCTATACCCCCCCATATGCTTGCCTATAGCCCCCCAGATGCCTGCCTATAGCTCCCCATATGCCTACCTATAGCCCCCATATGCCTGCCTATAGCCCCCATATGCCTGCCTATACTCCCCCATATGCCTGCCTATACCCCCATATGCCTGCCTATTCCCCCCATATGCCTGCCTATAGCCCCCATATCCCTGCCTAGAGCCTCCATATGCCTGCCTATAGCCCTATATGCCTGCCTCCTATACAGCCCCTAATGCCTGCCTGCCTGCCCCCTATATGCCTCCCTATACAGCCCCTATATGCCTGCCTGCCTGCCTATACAGCCCCCTATATGCCTGCCTGCCTATAGCCCCCTCTATGCCTCCCTGCCTATACAGCCCCCTATCTGCCTGCTTGCCTGCCTTTACAGCCCCCTATCTGCCTGCTTGCCTGCCTATACAGCCCCTATCTGCCTGCCTGCCTATACAGCCCCCTATCTGCCTGCCTGCCTATACAGCCCCCTATATGCCTGCCTGCCTATACAGCCCCCCCATATGCCTGCCTGTACAGCCCCCATATCCCCTGCCTCTACACCCCTATATGCCTGCCGTATACCCCACAACCCTGCCTTGTATACCCCCACAAGCCTCCCGGTCTTACTTATATGGGGCCCCTTTAGCTCCCTTTAAACCCTACCTATATGGCCCCTTTTAGCCCACCTAACCCCTGTCTACCTGTATGGCTCCCTATAGCTACCTAAACCCTCCCTGCCTATATGGGCACTCTATTGGCTACCTAAACCTTGCCTATTTGGGCCCCATATATCCAAATCTAAGCCCTGCCTGCCTAAAGGACCCCATATAGCCAGGGGGGCAGGTGCTGGAAAAGTCAGGATTTAAGATATTTGTGTCTAAATCTCCAGGGACAAGTGGTCGGGAAAAAGTCATCAAGATGGCGGACTGGAACGGATGCAGAACAAAAGAGACAGTTAATGACTGGTCAGAGTAACGTCACCTGTGAGTCACAAGATGTAACTGCACTGTAATCACTTATATTCAGGCTGTGTACACTGCTGTCTACCACATATGGTCCCCTGTATGGTGGTTATATACAGTCTGCAGAGCCTGTGTACACTGCTGTCTTTCCACTATATGGGGCACTGTAAAGGAGGTAAATATACAGTCTGCAGAGCCTGTGTACATTGGTGTCTACCATTATATGGTCACTTTTAAAGGGGCTAATATACAGTCTGCAGAGCCTGGGGTTTCACTGCTGTCTACCACTATTTGGTCACTGTATGGTGGTTATATACAGTCTGCAGAGGGCCGTGTCACTGGTGTTACCACTATATGGTCACTATATTATTTATATATTATTATTAAACAGTATTGGGGCTTTGTGTACTGATCAGTAATAGTGTAGGGTTATTATTCAGTCACTATGTGGTGGTAATTTGTAGTAGCGTTATTGGTAATGTTGGTCTTAGTATAGTGGGATTTGTTTGGTAGCAGTATGAAGGTGATATGTATGGTGAGGTATTTGCCCTTGTATTATCTCATTATCTAACAGCATGTCCTGGTACATGGTCGTTGTCCGGGAGGGGGGGAGGGCCCCATCCAAAAGTTTGCTATGGGGCCCTGGCTTCTCTAGTTACGCCCCTGGATTTGTGCATTCAAAACCCATAGCAGATTACAGTACCAACCACATAGATGACATCTGAACAAATCTTATCAACATATTCAAGATTTTTTCCACATGGAAATTCATATGTGGTTCAGACTTTAATATCCTTAGCAAGTCAATGTGTGTTAGAGATTTTCATTGCAGTTGCAGAGCATTACACATGGATTTTGCTGCTGATTTGCCAAATCTGCAGGAGTACTTGAAGCAGAAAAATCCACCACATGTGCACCTGGTCTTAAAGTTACACTGTTTGGTAAAGCGATGTTAAGCTATGTCTACACAGCACAGGTTTTCTAGTGTTTTTTAGTATTTAGAAACCTCTGAAAATCTGATAGAGAACTTTTCACATAGACTTCAATACAAAAAAAGACCTGTGGCCTTTTTTTTTCTAGCCATTTTTGAAAACTGGAGGTATTAGGAAAAAGTTGTCAAATCTGCCGGAGTCTGGCAGAAAATTTACTATTGGTCTATGGTCATGTCTACACAGCACAGATTTTCCGTCAGATTTTCTGTGGTTTTTAGTAGTTAGAAACCTCCTTGATCACTGGCATAAAGTTGCAAAATGATCCGTTTGCCCTTCTTCTCTTCATGCTCCCAAAGGATCTAAAATCTCTGAAAGGAAGTTTGATCATTTTTCTACTGGTGTCGGCCAAGTTGCTGATCCCAAGGAAATGGAAATCTACCCAGATACCATCAATTTCGGAATGGTTCAAAGAAATCTTCCGTATCCTGCGCATGGAGGAAATAAGGGCGGACACTGATCAACTCTTTGATAAATTTAATAAGATATGGAGGGAATGGGTGATCTTTGTAGCATCTCCCGCATACAATTCACTCCATAACTCATTATAGATTTGGGTTCTCTTATTCGTCTGCGCTTATTCGTGCGTGACTGCTATCTTTAAATAATTGTAGTGCTCCTGAGCTGGTAGTAGGGCCCTCTTATGGACTGCGTTCGGCATGTTTTTGGTTTCTCCTTCACATGTTAATTTTGCTTACTCTGTACGGTATTAATATTATTTTATATGCCATTTCTGTTTAGAGATGACTGGCCAAGACTCCTTTCATGGGATTAAGTGTTCTGTTCTGAGTAACTTATCTCTTGATTACCTATATTTAAACTCTCATGAAGGGATTCTATGGTGTACTCTCAGCTGTGTCATTCAACAGCCCGAGGATGCTCATTTTATATGTAGCAAATTGCCTTAATTATCTATATTTTGCTCTGTGCCTACTGCTTGCATCCTCGTCTGTCAGGATTTTACTTATATATGATCAAGTTTTCTGGAATTTATTAGAACTTTCTGGATTTTTCTAGAATCTTCTATCTGTGTCTGTTACTGTTATAATTGTATGATTACATGTTTTCAATAAAGTTTTTTTGAAAAAGGAAAAAAAAAACTCCGATTATGTGACATGTATGAAACGGTTTTGGTCTAAAACTCACTTTTTTCCCCATAGGTTTCTATGGGGAAAAAAGTGAGTTTTAGACCAAAACCGTTTCATACATGTGGCCCATACTGACTAAAAAACTGTTCAAAAAACCACACCAAAAACCTCAGCAAAAAAACTAAAAACCACCCAAAAACTTGTCAGAAACCCAACTGATTTAGACAAAAAAACTGACAAAATACTCAGGTTCAGTGGTTTTTAGGTTTTGAATTTCAACGAGTTTTTTGTACTTTGCTGTGTGGCCTTAACACTCATAACTCTATGTTGTGCTGTTCCTCTGTTACTCCTCCTGAATATCTATAAATTACAACTGGGTGTTACAAGTTGTGGGCTTGTCTCTAGCTAGGTTGGCACTACTTGCTCTGATTCAAAATTTTTAGACAACATAGGAGGAATGTAATGCAGAGGTGGATTCGCTGGACCACCGCAAGCGATGATAGCTAAGCCACGCCAGGGAACGGAGTCTAAGTAGCCCCCGGTTTTCACCAGAGCCCGCCGCAAAGCGGGATGGACTTGCTGCGGCGGGAGTCTACCAGGTCGCTTCCCCTGACGGGCAGACGGGCAGGGCAGGCAGCAAACAGGCAAGGTCAGGAAACGTAAGCAAGGGGACTGGTACACGGGTAATCAAGACATAACTCCAATACTCTCTAAACACACGGAAAACACACCAACAGACCAACACACCAAGGGACGCTGGCCCTTTAAATCTAAAGAAGCTGTCGCGCGCGCCTTAAGCAGTGGGCACGCGCGCCGGGACAGGCAGGTGCAGCGTTCACCGGAGCGTGGACGGGTAAGTGACCCGGCGCAGGGGCCAGGACCGCAGAGGGATGGTCGCAGGCAGCCGCGGTACCCGCGCCGGACCCCCTGCGGGCAGAGGGGCGATCGCGGGGAGCAGCGGCGCCGGCGACCCCTGTGACAGTACCCCCCCTTTTTTTGGGGAACCTAGAGAGGAGGTCAGGAGACAGGTTGGCCTCAGGTTCCCAGGAATGCTCTTCCGGCCCGAACCCCTTCCAGTCAATGAGAAAGAACCGCTTCCCCCTCACTGTCTTCTCCGCAAGCACCTCCTTGACCTCAAAGATGTTATCAGAGTTGGCCACAGGAGAAGGCGAGACAGACCCCCGGGAGAAGCGATTCAGCACCACCGGCTTGAGGAGAGAGGCATGGAAGGCGTTCGGGATACGCAGGTTCGGAGGCAAGCAAAGCTTGTAAGATACTGGGTTTAGTCGCCAAAGTACCACAAAAGGACCCACGTATTTGGGGCCTAACTTGTAACTGGGCACCTTAAAGTGGATATATTTGGTGGACAACCAAACCCTATCACCTGGTTCAAATAGGGGCGGGGGCCTACGGTACCTGTCAGCCTGGACTTTGGTGCGAGCAGAAGCCCGTAGCAGGGCCTGTCGTGTGAGCTGCCAGAGAGCCTTGATGTCCCTTACTTGGGCATCCACGGCCGGGACATGACACGAGGTAGCTAGAGGGAGAGGCGGGCGGGGATGTAACCCAAAAACGACAAAAAAGGGGGAGGCCCCAGCGGATTCCGAATCTAAAGAGTTATAAGAAAACTCTGCCCAGGGGAGAAGGTCAGACCAGTTATCTTGACGAGCGGACACAAAATGCCGCAGGTAGGTACCTAGCACCTGGTTAACCCTCTCTACCTGCCCATTAGTTTGAGGGTGGTATGCAGATGAAAAGTCGAGCTGAACCTGCAATTGACCACACAGAGCCCGCCAAAATTTAGCGATGAACTGTACTCCCCTATCCGAGACAATGTGTAAAGGAAGACCGTGCAAACGAAAAACATGACTGAAAAAAAGTTGGGCCAGCCAGGGTGCAGAGGGTAACCCAGGCAGCGGGATAAAGTGAGCCATCTTGGAGAAACGGTCAGTCACCACCCAGATGTCCGTGTTTCCAGATGAGGGCGGGAGATCTGTAACGAAGTCCATGGGTCCAGGGTTTTTTCCGGCACAGGGAGAGGCTGGAGAAGGCCCGCGGGCTTGAGGCGAGGGACCTTATTACGGGCACAGGAGGTGCAGGCTAGAACAAAGTCCCTGACATCTTGAGCGAGATTAGGCCACCAGATGCCCAGCTGTACGAGAAGAGTGTCCCCACTTCAGGATTCTAGGCCGCAAGGCAGGACGCACATACGTCTTCCCGGGAGGTAGGTGTTGGAGATCCACGGGGTCAGCCGTGACGAGTCGTTCTGAGGGAACAATGTGCTGGGGAGGAGGCTCAAGACCCACCGTATCTGACGAATGAGATAGAGCGCCAGCTCTGACGTTTTTCTCGGCCGGCCGAAAATGTAGACGGAAGTCAAAATGGGCAAAGAAGAGTGATCATCTGGCTTGCCGGGGGTTCAGGCGTTGAGCCGACTGAAGATATAAAAGGTTCTTGTGGTCTGTGAAGATGTCAATAGGGTGGTGAGCCCCCTCCAGCAGGTGACGGCATTCTTCTAGAGCCAGCTTTATGGCCAGTAACTCGCGATCACCAATGGTATAATTCTTCTCAGCAGGAGAGAATGTTTTGGAGAAAAAAACGCAAGTATGCAGTTTACCAGAGGAGGATCTCTGCAGGAGGACAGCGCCGGCACCGAAAGAAGACGCATCCCACTTCCAGAATAAAAGGGCGGTTAGGGTCTAGACGAGACAGGACCGAAGCCGACGCGAATGCCGCTTTGAGCCGGTCGAAGGCTTCTTGAGCTTCTGGGAGCCAGGATTTGGGATTGCCGTTTTTTTTTGTTAGGGTCATCAAGGGAGCCACAAGCGTAGAGAAGTGTGGGATAAATTGTCTGTAATAGTTGGCAAATCCCAAAAAGCGCTGAATGGCCCGAAGGCCCCCCGGTTGTGGCCACTGCAATACTGCGGAAAGTATAGAAGGATCCATCCGGAGACCCTTATCAGAAACGATGTACCCTAAGAAGGGTAAGCTGGTACATTCAAAGAGGCACTTTTCCGGCTTGGCAAAAAGCTGATGGGTGCGGAGTCGCCGGACGACTTGGCGGACATGGTGGCGATGGGTCTCGAGATCAGGCGGAAAAATTTGAATATCGTCCAAGTAAACAATCACACAGACTTAGAGTAGGTCCCGAAAGATCTCATTGTCAAAGTTCTGAAACACAGCAGGGGCGTTACAGAGACCGAATGGCATAACCAAGTACTCGAAATGGCCATCCCGTGTATTAAACGCCATTTTCCACTCATCGCCTTCTCGAATGCGGATTAAGTTATAAGCACCGCGTAGATCCAGCTTGGAAAAGATTTTCGCGCCTCGCAGGCGGTCGAAAAGTTCAGAGATCAAGGGCAGAGGGTAGCGTTTTCTTTATCATAATTTTATTTAAGCCCCAGTAGTCGATGCAGGGCCGGAGAGACCCGTCTTTTTTCTCCACGAAAAAGAAGCCGGCTCCTGCCGGAGACGAGGACTTACGAATGAAGCCTTTACGGAGGTTCTCCATGATGTACTCAGACATGGCCTTAGTCTCCGGGACGGAGAGGGGATAGACTCGGCCCCGGGGAGGAGTACAGCCAGGTTGCAGATCAATGGGACAATCATAAGGCCGGTGTGGAGGAAGCGTTTCGGCCTGCCTTTCCGAAAAGACGTCAGCAAAGTCCCAGTATGGCGTAGGTAGGCCTGGTGGAGGCTTGGTAGATTTCAGGGAGGCGACCTGAGGAGCAGGTTGTGGCTTCGACAGGCAACGTGAGAGACACGCGGAACCCCAACGCATGACTTCACCTGTGCTCCAATCCAAGGTCGGGGTATGGTCTTGCAACCATGGGAGGCCCAGAAGGATTTCAGAGGAGGATCGAGGCAGGACGAGAAGTTGCAAAGTCTCCTTGTGAAGAGCCCCAATCTGCAAGGAGAGGGGAGCAGTACAGAAGCGGATAGCCTCCTTAAGGCATTCGCCACTGACCGACGAGATGAACATAGGTTTCTGCAACAGAATCACTGGGAGACGAAACCTGGTCACAAGTTCGTGGCTTATGAAGTTTCCTGCCGAACCGGAATCAATAAAGGCGGAGGCCTGAAAGGCGCTGTCCGGTGAAACACCAACTAATATGGGCATGGTCAGACGGGGAGAGGCTGCTCTGACACCTAGAGTTGCCTCTCCTACAAGCCCTAGGTGCGGAAGTTTCCCAGGCGCACCGGACAGTCCCCAATAAAATGGCCTGAACCGCCACAGTAGCAACACAGCTGCTTCTGGCGACGTTGTGACCGTTCCTCCTGGGACAGGTGGGCTCTCTCAACCTGCATAGGTTCTTCCTCGGCGACCATCGGAGGAGGAAGAAGTGGCCGCTGGAATGTGGGAGCCAAGCGGGGCAAACGGCGTGGACGGACGACCTCCCGTTGAAGGCGGAGCACCTGTTGTCTTTCGGCGAACCGAATATCGACTCGGGTGGCTAAGTGGATTAAGTCATCCAAAGTAGCCCCCGGTTTTCACCAGAGCCCGCCGCAAAGCGGGATTGACTTGCTTGCGGTGGCGGCCGGGGTACAGCGTGGTACAAAGACGTAATCCAGAGGCGTAGTCGGGGACAGACAGAAGGTCAGGGCAGGCGGCAGAGGTTCGTGGTCAGAGACGGGCAGACGGTCAGGGCAGGCGGCAAACAGGCAAGGTCAGGAAACGTAAGCAAGCGGACTGGTACACAGGTAATCAAGGCAGAACTCCAATACTCTCTAAACACACGGAAAACACACCAACGGACTGTCAGGAAGTGCTGGGGGTGTATTCCTTAAATAGAACTAGCGCCCGACAATTGACCAATTATCGGGACGCTGGCCCTTTAAATCTAGAGAAGCTGTCGTGCGCGCGCGCCTTAAGCAGTGGGCACGTGCACGGCGGCCGGGACAGGCAGGAGCAGCGTTCACCGGAGCGCAGACGGGTAAGTGACCCGGCGCAGGGGCCAGGACCGCAGAGGATGGTCGCGGGCAGCCGCGGCACCCGCGCCGGACCCCCTGCGGGCAGAGGGGCGATCGCGGGGAGCAGCGGCGCCCACGACCCCCGTGACAAGGAATATTGATAGGAGGAATAACAATAAACAAGATGGACCCCTTAATAAGATGTCAGATGCCACCAGTGTCCGTTGTGCAACAGATCTGACATAGGGTTATAGCTTCTGTTAAAAATTACAGACAAAACAAGTATATCCATAGAAAAAAAAACCTTTGTTGGTGTTGGCTGCTTTTATGTTTTGGACATATGTGTTTGTTTGTGTATATATATGCTACCGTTCAAAAGTTTGGGGTCATCCAGACAATTTTGTGTTTTCCCTGAAAACTCATACTTTTATTTATTAAATGAGTTGCAAAATGAATAGAAATATAGTCCAGACATTGACAAGGTTAGAAATAATGATTTTTATTTGAAATAATAATTTTCTACTTCAAACTTTGCGTTTGTCAAAGAATGCTCCCTTTGCAGCAGTTACAGCACTGCAGACCTTTGGCATTCTCGCTGTTAATTTGCTGAGGTAATCTGGAGAAATTTCACCCCCATGCTTCCAGAAGCCCCTCCTACAAGCTGGATTGGCTTGATGGGCACTTTTTGCGTACCATACGGTCAAGCTGCTCCCACAACAGCTCAATGGGGTTGAGATCTGGTGACTGCACTGGCCTCTCCATTACAGATACAATACAATGCTTCTTCCCTAAATAGTTCTTGCATAATTTGGAGGTGTGCTTTGGGCCATTGTCCTGTTGCAGGATGAAATTTGCTCTAATCAAGCGCTGTCCACAGGGTATGGCATGGTGTTGTAAAATGGAGTGATTGTGCAAAAAGTACTGAAACATTGAACAGTTGGACATGTGCATTCCAAAGTTAAGAGATGGTCTTATTCAGTTCATTTAAAAAAAAAAAAAAAAAAAAAAAAAAAAAAAAAAAAAAGATTACTACTTTTTGTGAGTAGTGTATACAAGATACAGGGTATACCCAGGGTATATTCAAAAATGTAAAAGAATTGCACTGATATCCACTCTGTCACAAGTGCCCCTCGACCCTCATACCCGGGGGCGGGCGCACCCGGGTT
>JAODAL010009648.1:0-109518 GCA_025379985.1 Phyllomedusa bahiana | reverse complement strand
ACAAAGTAGGGTCGCCCTCATGTTAGTTGAAAGCAAGAGATGGTATTTCTGACTTCTGCAGTGCAGGGGGCATCCAGAAGAAGGGATTCATTCAACTTCCAGTTCCAAACCCTCTGCTGTGAGGCCGGAAGCCGCAAAGAGCAAAAAACAGGAGCGTGATCGGACCATAGGATATTTCCGATTGACACGGACGACAGCAGGGGCAGAGCTGAATGTTGAACCATAATATAGTCCAACCGACTATAAGAGCCGTGGGGGGGGGGAAATAAAAGGTATAATACCTGTCTGACGGATGCAGAATCCGCCAGGAATCACACAACTGAAGTAGCAAGAAAGCCCTCTTAACCTTCTTAAGGGGGGCCGAAATAGGACAGGGTTGATTTCCCAGAGGAATTATCTAAGGTTGGATCTAATGTTTACGTTAAAATCACCACACAGTATGAAAAGTCCCTTGCACTAGAGGGAGAACGGGTATCAACCAGCGTCCCCAAAAATCCAGCCTGCCCCACATTGGGTGCATACGCATTAAGGACAGTAAAACACCTGTCCACTAATAGAGAGAACAGTACAAGGAAACCCGCGCCTCAGGGTCGGCCGTACACAAATGACCTGATGGGCCAGAGAACGATGAATGGCTATGGCCATTTCCCTGGACGGACTCAGAAAAGTTGGCAAAAATGCCAAGATGTAAAAATGCCTATTCTTAATATTTGGGCATGGCCTACCTTAAAGGGGGGTTTCCTGCAGACAACCGATTTGAGCTTTAGAGCGGGTGGAAATGGTGGAGGACCTGCGCCCGTTTTTCAGGGGTGTTTAAGCCTTAGCATTAAATGAAGCGATGCGTAGATCCATCATTCAGGAAGCCCGGGGGGAGGCGCGCCCACAGCACCACCCCAAAGGGCCCCGATTCCCACACTTTTTTAATCTGTGGGTCAGACAGGTTTAATGGTCATACTGCGGTACAGGACAGATATAGTTAATGTCCAGTTCAACTAAAATGGTGGTTGAAAGACTTCTTTTTCCGGCACTTTTTAATCTGGGGGTCATGCAGGTTTGGGGCTCATGCTGACTTCCAGGTCAGGGATATTCAATGTTCAGTTCAAGTAAAATGATGGTTCAAATCATACTGCCTTCTGGCATTTTTTAATTTGTGGGTCATGCAGGTTTAAAGGGTCATGCTGTGGTACAAGACAAGGATAGTGAATGGTTTTGTGACTTTTTTCTGTGGCTTTTATAACCTAAGTGTTTTTGCCTAAGATGTACACGTACCATTTTACTGTTGTGGATGTTAATTCCAACCTTCTCCAGCCCGTTTGGGTGTAAGAAATGAAGGTGTTGTTCCTCTCCCATAGACTTTAATGGTCATCGGCGATAATCTATTATCGACTATCGGATATCTTATTGATAATTGCCGATATCGACTATCGACCCGATGACGATAGTCAACGTAATCGCTCATCACTAGTTATAAATAAGAAAAAAATATTTTTCTTTTTTCAAAATGTATAATTAATTAGGTATAGTCTACGTATTGATATTATAGTTACTGTTGGTCAAATATGATTAGCATTGTATGCAATTGCTGTTGCATGGGATCGTATATTTTTATTGTTCTTAGTAGAATTCACCTATATTTCCTCTGCTCTTGATCGGACCGCATAACGGTCTCTGCCCTTTTCTGTAGATGTGGTTTTATATCTAGTGCGCAGATGCTCAACTCCTTCTTGTTGTACATAGACTTCAGGTTCAGTGGTACCTGATGCATTTCCGGATTAGCCTCATCCACGTACGCGGTGTGCGCTCCTGCTCTTTTTTAGTTATTTTTAGTTAATATTAGTTGCTTTAGTTTTTTTCGTATTTTTATGGGGTTAACTGACCAATTATTCCATGCTATGACTAATGACACATAGTGCCAGAAACATGTCAGAAAGACTCTGCATTGCACACAATGTTTTTGTATTTTTTATGGATTATTAAATAAAGAAGATGGTTTTATTACATTCCTTCATCACAGCACTGTCCTAATTTTATATTTGCATATGGCAATCTTATGGCATGCAACAACATCAACAGTTTAATAGAAGCTCTGAAGATAAGTCATAATCTAATTCATTTTATTCATCCAAAACAAGCCTAAAAGCTGCATAATGGCAATGCGTTACTTTCAATTTCAGTTGGTTATGCGGTCCACATGAAAGAAACATAGGACAACATGAAACAGCTATTGAGGTGCCTGAACTTTGACCAACAGTTGTGGCCTCTCTTTGGTGACTCAAAGGTGGTTGCCCTCTTACTTGGTCTCCAGGTTGCATACACAAAATACCGCTGCTTTTTGTGTGAGTGGAGATAGTTGTGCAAGAGAATATCACTGCCATTAAAGAGACTGGCCCCTCCGACATTCACTTCAGCCAGGGAGTAGATATGTCCTGCATCCAGCATTTGTTGACCTACATAAGATTTTGTTACCCCCATTGCATATCAAATTGGACCTAATGAAGATCTTTGTAAAGACAATGGATAAAAATGCAAAAGCAGGGAAGTATCTCATTGATAAATTTCCATGGTCGAGTGAAGCAAAGATTAAGGAAGGAATCTTTATTGGACCTCAGATTCGTAAGCTTCTTCAAGATAAGAAGTTTTTGGTTTGTTACAGGGCAAGGAAGAGTCTGCATGGGTAGCATTCGCATTAGTGACAACTAATTTTTGGGGAAACTCAAGAGCAGATAACTATGAAGAGTTGGTAGAAAATCTCCTCAAAACATATAAAGATCTTGGCTGTAACATGTCCTTAAAGATTCATTTCTTACATTTGCAGAGCACTGAGCGACGAGCACTGTGAGAGATTTCACCAAGATTTTGCAGCTTTGGAGAAAAGATATGAAGCAAAATGGAATCCATCAATGCTTGCAGATTGCTGTTGGACAATTGTAAGAGATAATCCGATGCAGGAAAACAAGCAAAAAAGAGTTGTCACTGTATGAGGAACAAATTTTCTAGTGCAATTTCTATAACTGTTTTTAATTCACAATAGTATTAGACATGTTTTAGTTATTTGAATTGTTGCTAAGTTGCTAAGCTTAATATCAGAAAATTGGTATAACAAAATATTCTGCATCTTCATATTTGCAAAGATAATAATGTTTTAAAGAACTGAAACTTCTATGCATCAATTATATGTAGCAGTAAAAGGAAAACTGATATGGAAACAAGAGTCAACTAAAAAGTTTCAGTGTCAAATTTAAATTCAGGAGGTCTAAAACATTAATTTCATAGCTTATTTCATAGCTGAATCTGATCTGACAACTGTTGAATATTTGTAGAACAGTGTTTTTAGTACTTGAAATCTATCGTCTGATTCAGTTGTGTCAAATTCCAGTATCTTGTTGTTTCTTGTCCGACTTCCGTTCTTGAGTCTGTAGTCAAGTTCTTGAGTTTGTAGTCCTTGAGAATATCAGTCAGTGTTTCTGTAGTTGTTGCTCTGTTCTTCTCTGTGATTCTCTAGGTTCTAGATCTATTTGTTGTATTAGGGTCAGTTGTTAATTTTGTGTGACAGCTTTAGGGTCAGTCTTAGACACAGAGGTTCGGGTGTCAGGAACAGCTGTTGGGTAACGTTTAGGGGAAGATTTAGGGACAGTTAGGGGACGTTCACAAGGTGTTTTTTAGATGCGTGCTTGGATCCGTGTTTCGGACCCAAAACAGACCCAAACACAAATCTAACAATGTGCACTGTGATTACATTGCTTTCAATGTAAAACATGCATCAGCTTTAAGATGTCTGATCGCTGGTGCGTGTTTTACATGCGTCTTTCTGATTCGTCTTTCAGATCCGTTCAGAGAATTGACATGTCAATTCTTGATCCATTTGATGCACCAGACACCCTATTTAAAACTATAGGGTGCGTTTCTGCGGCACAGAAAATGCATCGAAAGACGCACCACTCTTTGGGTGCATGTTGGATGCATTTTACGCAGCGCTTTTGAATATGTGTTTTGGATCAAAAATTTATCCAAAAACGCCGTGTGAGCATACCCTTAGGGTCAGTTTTCACTATTACTATCTTGTACCTAGGTTGACCCTGCATGTAGAATCTTTATGAAAAATGCAAGCACAAAATTCACCCGTTGTTTATTTGCTAAATCATCTAGTGGTGAGTCTTTCTTCTTTTGACTTCATATTGTTATTTCTTGTGACTGCTGGAATACTTCCCAGTTTGGCATTGTTACACACTACTGTCTAACTAACATGGTGAAGTACAGGAGTAGACTGCCATTATTTTTTGTGGACTGAGGCATTGTAGTCTTATGTTCCATGAAGAAAAACCACCAAAAAAGCATGCAACTTGTACTTTACTATCCACATATTTGATTTCATATGTGTCCATATTTTACATTTCTACAGCCATAATACATCTTTGATTATTAAAGTGTATATTAGCCTTTGAACACCATATTTACATATTGCATTTGCAGTTTATGTAGAATTAATCTACATTAGTGTAGTACATTTGTAAGTGCATTATTTTACATATATTCATTAAAGCCTATATTATAGCTCTGAGCTACATTCTCAATTCTACAGAATTTAGAGATAAAATTTCCCAGCACTCCTCGCTGACACATTGAGCATTCTGATGATTTAAATTCTAGGAATATTATGCAGGAGACATAAAGTGTTCCACAGAATTATATGAGCTAAAGTAAGTTGCCAGGGTAAGTTGTGTCTAATCAACAAGCTTGATAACTGTTTCTAGTAACAACTAGCAGAATTTTGACTGACAGAAATGTCACAAGACGTAACAAATAATTACTTGAGAAATATTTTGGTTATTATATGGCATTTTCTAACAAATTATTTTGCAATTTATTACTTACTGAAATATTCAATCAACAATTTCAAAAATGTGGCTCTCAGACCTCATGGTGGGTAGTAACTACAGAAATGTGGAGCCTTGCTGTCCAGGCTTTTTAATCAGATCAGGTTTATAGCTGGAACCTTCTAACCCTGAAATGTGGAGGTCTGAACAGACACCAAGAGAGGTAGCATGTAGTGTAGGTTCCACCTGAATTGCGGTCACCTTGCCACAGTAGGTGGGCATTTACAGTTTTGATAAAAATGTACACTAAGAACTTCAAATATTTTCATATAATCCAAAGTAGCAGAAATGCATCTCCAAAAAATTCTTATGTCCTCTTTGACCGTTTTTAGTGTCTATAGAGTGCTACTAATGTTGTATTGTGTTTTAATAGCTTTTGACTGCCACAACAGTGTGCACCTATATGCAGGAGCGTAGCTACAGGGGGTGCAGAGGTAGCAGTCGCTACCGGGCCCTGCAGCTTGAGGGGGCCCAAAAGCCTTTCTGCCACCTAAAGAGACACCAGAATTGTAAATGGCACGTAGTAGCTGGGGGGCCCCATTTCACTTTTTGCACTAGGGCCCCGGAGCTTCAAGTTACGCCTCTGCCTATATGTCTATTTTTCAAAACAGATGTGGTAACCAGATTTTGCTTTTTCACTGTTTGTATGGGGCAGTGGCTAGTCCCCAGCTTGGTTTATGCACTCCACCCACATGCACAGGCTTTTTAATTAGATCAGGTTTATAGCTGGAACCTTCTAACCCTGAAATGTGGAGGTCTGAACAGACACCAAGAGAAGTAGCATGTAGTGTAGGTTCCCACCTGAATTGGGGCCACCTTGCCGCGGTAGGTGGGCATTTACAGAAAAAAGAGCGACAAAGCCCATTATTTTGTATGGGAGCTTAGGTTCAAGTGTGATTCTCTAATAAAAAATGGGATAGGCAGCTGTCATCCAATCAGAACAGGAGTGACTCCAACCCATTACTCCCTATGAGAGAAGGCTTGTCTTAGGCAACCAATCAGAGTTCAAGCGACAAAGACCATTATTTTCTATGGGAATGTAGCTCAGGCTGTGATTAGCTGCCAATGATGTGGGATGGGCCGCTTTGTCCAATCAAGGCTCAAGCGATGAAAGTCTACTATTTCCTATGAGGCGAAACACTGAACTGGCAAATAAATACATTTTTCAAGAGAACGAAAAATGTTAGTTTCTAAACTGTTATAATAGGGAGAAGATCTGAAAGGCCTCCTTTCTAGCTCTGTATAGCCTAAAGAGTTTATAAGGACTGAGAGCTTCTAGTTTATCCACTTAAGATTGGAACGGCAGGTCTTATGTATACATAGAGGAATACTTGAATCGAGACTACCTGTCTACAAATCACAGCACGAGCTACTCGTACCATGTACTTCTATGGGAAAAACTCAGTTTGATAGCTAGAGGGATTGAAATTGATCTAATCAGAGAGGGCGCTATGCTCCCCATGTTATTCTATGAGTAAAATGAACCTAGGTGACCAAATAGATTTAGAATAAAATCATCTGAACAGGAGCGACGTGCTCTATATTACTCTATTGGAAAAGTAGAAGAAGCAAATACTGTCCTAATATGGACAGCAAAAGCCCTAAATATCCTGTCACTAGAATAATCTTAATATATATGGAGATTCCAAACTCTAGTTCCTCCAGATAATGGAATGTTACATTAGATTTAATTGAAAGTTTCAAATTTTATATAAAATGCTACATTTAGCTTCTGATTAGAAATACTTAAGCCAATGTTCACAATGTTCACTGCCTCCTGCAGTGACCTCCTTGCCTGTGACCTAACTACGCCTCTGTCTGTTCCTTCTTTACCTTGTTGGCACCTCGGCTGTCACCGTGAGTCACCAAGCCAGGGGTAGCGACCTGTGAGTTCTCCGCAGCCAACTTCATCCTGCTTTACGCTGGGCTCTGGTGAAGGATAAACTGGCTGGTCAAGATCTTCCAATTACTCTGGACAATCTCATTGTTCTTACCTCCAGAATTGATATCTGTTTCACTGAGAAACAATTAGCGCTTCTCCAGCAACAAGAGTCTTCTCGGCCTCGCAGACTTCCTTGCCTCTAAGCAGTCTTCCAAAGACTGCCTTGATGAAATACTGCTTTCAATATTTGCAATGGCCACTTCCAGTATCTAGTGATGCCCTTTGGACTTTGCAATGCTCCAGCTGTCTTCCAAGGATTTGTCAATGCGATCTTCTGGGACCTCCTATACGCTTGTGTTGTGGTCTACCTCAACAACATCTTGATTTTCTCTCCCGATCTAAAGTCTCTAAGGCGCCTATGAACCAACTACTAAGCCAAACTCAAGAAGTGATTAATTGAACAAACCAGTCTTCCCTAGGATACATTGTCTCACATAAGGGTCTGCAGATTGATCCTGCAAAACTGTTGGACATTCTTAAGTGCTTAAGTGACCTCGAATCATTGGACTTTGGGCTATTGAATGCTTTCTGGACTTTGCCAACTGCTACTGCCAATTTATTCCCCTATTCTCTACCCTGGAGGCACCCAATGTGGCTCTAACTAAAAAAAGCAGTAATACTAAATTTTGACTGGCTACAGCTATCTTCAGCTTCGCCTTTGCCCGTCTTAAATCCAGGTTCGTCACAGCACCTGTTTTGACTCAATTGGATCCAGAAAACCTTTTTTCTAGCGGTGGATGCTTCATCTGTGCGAGTTAGGGATGTACAAACAAGGAAGACTCCTAGAGGCAAAACCATCACCTGCGGTTTCTTCTTAAAATCCTTCTCCCCAGCAGAAAGGATCTAGACTATTGGGGACAGAGAACTACAGGCCATGAAATTCGCATTAGAGGAATGGTGCCATCTACTGGAAAGGACTTGTCATCCTGTGAACAAATCCCATCCATCTACACAGACCATAAAAACCTCCTGGTTACTGACTACATAGCGGTTAAATCCCCGACAAGCTAGATGGTCCCTCTTCTTCTTTCGATTTGACTCCCTGCTGCACTTTAAGCTGCAGATAAGAATTAGAAATCATATGCCCTCTCCCGTTTCTCAGATACTTTGCCCACACTGCAGCTTACAATTTCCCTGAAATATCTGATCTCCACTGCTCCCATAAACCTCCAATGGATCCCTACTGGGAAAACTTTCATATGCTTGTCCTTGGGGAAATGTATTCTTCAATGGTGCCACACTTCCAAACTTGCTAGCTATACTGGCATTCAGATATCACTGTTATTGATTTCTAGACACTATTGGTGGCTCACTCTTTCTCAAGACGTCAAAGATTCTGTCCTTGCTTGCTCTATCTGTGCCTGCACCAAGGATTCTCATGAGAAACCCTCTGGTCTCCTACAGCTTTTACCTGAAAAGCCCTGCACCATTATTGTTGTAGACTTTATTACTGTTTTACCTCCCTCCTCTGCTCATGTTGTCATTTGTGTGGTCACTGACCGCTTTTCCAAGATGTGGTTTTGTACCACTCCCAGGGATGCCCTCAGCACCTCAACTTGCCTCCGACTTCTTTTAGCACATATTCTGTTTACATGGTTTCCCTACCCATATTGTGTCTAGTCTTGGGGTAGAATTTGCCTCTAAATTTTGGCGAGTGCTCTGTTCCTGCCTGCACATCAAGTTGAGCCTCTCTTCGGCCTACCATCCTCAATCCAGTGGGCAAGTGGAAAGGGTAAACCAAGTTCTTGGGAATTACCTACAACAATTCGTCTCTTCCTGTCAAGAGAATTGGCTGATCTACTTCCTTGGGCCAAATTCTTGTAAAATCACCTCAATATAGATACTGCAGGATCCTCCCATTTCTTCATTTTCTACCAGCAACATCCCAACTTCCCCTTCCACTGCCTACCACCACGGATGTACCATCTGTGGATTCCCAAGTCAAAGAAATATCTCATATCTGGCAAGATACCCGGGGATCTATTCTCCAAGCATCTTCCCAGACCAAAACCGAGGGAGACAAGAAACGAAGACGGCCTCCAGTATTCTAAATGTCCTCTAGTAGTCTGGCTGTCAACTCAGTACGTCCAGCTTAAGATTCCCAGCCTCATGCTTTGGCTCCTCTTTCTATGGCCTTTCCTGGTCCTACAACAGATTAACCCAGTCTGCTATAAGCTCCGTTTTCCTCTGTCTGTGCGCATCCCAAATTTCTTTCATGTTTCTCTGCTGAAGCCTTTGGTCTTCAATAGTTTTTCACAAGATCCTTTGACTTCTTCTACAGAAGATGATTCCAGTGACACCTATGAGGTTCAAGAAATTCTGCCCAAAAGGCACCTTAGAGGTAAAAAATTCTACCTGATCAACTCAAAGGAATTGGGCCTGAAGAAAGATACTGGGAACCTCTGGAGAATATTGATGCCCCTGACCTCATCGGCTAGTTCCATCATCAATAGACTCAGAAGAAGAGGGAGCTTAAGGTGAACCATGCTGCGGTCCCCTGTCCGGATCGTGGACATGCTTGCGTCCCTGGCTGCAGCTCTGCGACTTACTCACCTCTCCTTGCTCCTGCTCTGGTTTCCTCCTCTGCTGCTTGCTCCTCTAGCACACCTGCCCTCTAGGACACGTGTGTGCAGGCTCTGTGACAACCAGTTACCAGCCACCTGTAGTTTTATTAGGACACTACTCCCTGTATTCCGTGGGAGTTTGTTGGTTTTCTTCCTGAGAATTTGTGCCTCGTTACCAGTATTCCATGTTTCCTGGTTTTATCCTTGCTCACGTATTCCTGACTACCCTCTCCCTGCTGCCTGCCCTGACCTCCTTGGCTGTGACCTTACTACGCCTCTGATTGTTCCTCCTGTACCTCGTTGGCACCTTGGCTGTCACTGCGAGCAAACACATCAAGGGTAGCAACCTGGGAGTTCCCTGCAGCCAAGTCCATTCTGCCTTGCGGGGGGCTCTTGTGAGTACCGAGATGCTTAGACACTGCTCCCTGGAGTTCTTGTTGCCATCTCAACGGATCCACCACCTGCCCACGTAAAAGACACTACTCATATACCAGGATGGTGAGAAAATGTGAAGGATGGTGGAAAAGTGAGGAATCTAAGATTTCTCCAGAGCAAATTCTATGTGTGGTTCAACACATTGGGGCATGAGCTCCTGATTACTTAACACCCAAGCAACCCTTGGGGCCTAAAAGCTACACTTCACAGTACCTGCTCAAATTCATCTCCAACTACAGACGCAACAACTTATTAAAATTTCAAATAGCAAAAAGTAGTGATCTGCCATATAATTCTACAATGTTTAGAGCACAAGGAAAGAGACCAATGACTGTGGAGTGGGTCTTATTACAACGATGATCTTCTGGCAACTTAGAGACAATAGACCAGATCATGCTTGAATCAACAATGACTGTTATGAAGTAGAACCATGTTGAGACATGTAGAGAGGAGTAAGGTAGCCATAGACAGCCTAGCCCTGACTTAGCGGATACTGCTTGTAGTGTCTTGTCTGATGACTGGCATGGGAAAAAGAGCAGCTCAGCAGTGTAGAAGAGTTTTTTGTGAGGGGCCTGTACATGAATGGTTAGAGAGGCACGCTGATACATCTGCTCCCATTTAAACTTTAATAAGAGGAGACATCAAAGGCTTTGAAGCTGAACTCTGACATCCCACATGAAATGCCTCTGATCTTGTAAAGACCTGGAGGTTGCAGAAGTCAAAAGACAGCTGTGCCAGGCAAGTCCCATTCCCACATAACCAGTGTGATCTTTGCCAGAAACATTAACCGCCTCACTGCCACAAAATAAAGCACCATGCTGGATCTTTATCTCTGTGTACCAGGCTTTATAGCAACACTGCTTTACTCTACATAGCATCTCAATGCAAAGAATGCATCATGCTTTCCATCAGAAATATACTCTAGCTGTATACTGCATTGTTTGGACCACAGAGCAGTATTCATGGAAAACTTGTAGATGCTATTGATCGGAAGAGGAAATACGGTCAAATTGCGCTGTTCTCTAAAATGGATAAACTTGTTATAGAATTTAGTAATTTTGTTCATCAATATGTTTTTTACATCCCCATTGATGACCTCATGTCTATTTCTGCCTCTCAGTTTCTTTCATTAACATCTTCTCTTGAACTCTTGCAATTTACAGACTCTCCCACCCACAAGAGTGGGAACTCTCTTGATCTGGTCTTTTGTATTCTCTCATCAATTTCTAATTTCACTAATTCTCCTTATGTGCTCTCTGACCAAAACCTTATCTCCTTCACTATCACTAATTCTCAGCCTTCTCTGGACACACCTGCCCATCACACATTCAGAAATATCCGCTCCATTAACACCCAGGAACTCATAGACACCATACAGTCCTCACTGCCCCCAATCTCCTCCCTCTCCTTTCCTGACCTGGCTGTCAAACAAAACGCTGTCTACCACCCTGGACACATTGGCACCACTCACACATCACACCACCAGAGTAAGACGCCAGCAACCTTGGCACACGTCTCAGACTCGCTTTCTGCAGCGATGTTCCAGGTGTGCTGAGTGGCTGTGGAGAAAGTCAAAGCTACCTGCAGACTTTCTCCTCTACAAATTTATGCTGTGGACTTACCACACTGCACTGCATTACGCGGCAAACAAAAATATTTCACCTCCCTCATCTCCACATTACACAACAACTCAAAACGCCTGTTTGACACTTTCCACTCCCTCCTAAGGTCTAAAGCTCAGGCCCCGGTCACTGACCTCTGTGCTGAAGACCTGGCGACTCACTTCAAAGACAAAATCGACAGTATCCGGTATAACATTGCATTCCAATCCCCAAGTAATACCCATCCTGTCCCTCCCCGCATGTCCTCTAGTCTGCTTTCAGCCCTTGACCCGGCGACAGAGGAGGAAGTATTCAGGCTTTTCTTGTCTGCTCGCCCCACCACCTGCTCTAGTGACCCCATTCCCTCCCACCTTGTCCAGTCTATTTCTCCAGCTATAATCTCTCACCTAACTGCAGGCTTCAACCTCTCTCTCTCCATTGCACTGTGAGCTGTGAGCTCTTATATAGACAGGTGTGTGCCTTTCCTATTCAAGTCCAATCAGTTTAATTAAGCACAGCTGGACTCCAATGAAGGAATAGAACCATCTCAAGGAGGATCAGAAGGAAATGGACAGCATGTGAGTTATATATGAGTGTCATAGCAAAGGGTCTGAATACATATGACCATGTGTTAGTTCAGGTTTTTTTGTTTAATAAACTTGCAAAAATATCTACATTTCTGTTATTTTTCTTTCAAGATGGGGGGGTGGGGGTGGCAGAGTGTACACTAATCAGCAAAAAATTAACTTTTTTCATCTTATCAAATGGCTGCAAGGAAAGAAAGAGTGAAAAATTTAAAGGGGTCTGAATACTTTCCGTACCCAGTGTAATTCACACTAGGCAGAAGACCTGTCAGAAAAAGCTGTCTTTATAGGTCACTTGTCAGCTTTGCTTTGCTTTGTCAGCTTTGTCAGAATTGGGAAAGGGACATCAGACAGTAGGATATTTAATGACAGCTTTATAGTACTGTTGGATAAATGTGTAAAACGGTACACCAAGCATGTCAAACTCAAAGGATAATACAGGCCAAGTCAGCAAGACTCCAAGTTTATGAAAGAAAGAAAAAACTTTTATAGAGAAAAAGTTTGTTCAAAAAGTCCAATATAAAATAGAACAAGGGCAATGGTAAAAATGAATGTTTTCTTCCCAACACTTGGCATCTCACCTCTGCTACCAACTTTCCTATTTGGAGAGGAATCTTGTTCGCAGTCTTGTACTAGCTCGCTTGCTGTGCCTCATATGGTTGCTAGTCACGTTGCATCTATGTCATAGAATAGTAATGAATCATATTAGGCACACCAAGCAAGCCAGTACAAGACTAATGGCAATGTGACTGACACATTGGTGTGGAGCGTTGTGGTAGGTATTAGTCCCCAGAGTCTATTGCTAAGCTTTTATCAATCGACTTGAGGCCTTAACAACCGCCTTAACAACTGCTAGGGACTTCACAACGCAGGAAGTTATATGTCCCCCAGTATAGGTAATAGGGTGCCCCAGTAAGTTATATGCCCCCAGTGTAGGTACTAGGGTCCACCAGTAAGTGAAATGTCCCCCAATACAGGTAATAGGGTCGCCCAGTAAGTTATATGTCCCCCAGTAGGTGAATATATAGTATATATGTCTCCCAGTATTATTATTATTATTATTATTATTATTATTTATTTTTGAGCGCCATTGATTCCAGGGTGCTGTACATTAAAGAGGGTTACAAACATAACATAAGTCGAACAAGTTCAATGCTGACAGTATGTGACAATCAACTGGCACAGAGGGAAAGAGAACCCTGCCTGCAAAGGCTTACAATCTACAAGGAAGGGGGAAAGAGACAGAAGGTGGGGGCAGACATGTTTGCTGAGGGTGTAGTGACAGAAGGGGTACTATAGTTTATAGGCTATCCTGAAAAGATGGGTTTTCAGGTTGCTTTTGAAGCTGGTGAAAGTGGAAGAGAGTCTGATGTGTTGGGGAAGTGAGTTCCAGAGTGTTGGGGAAGCGCGGGAGAAGTCTTGGAGACGGTTGTGTGAGGAGCTGATTAGGGGAGAGCAGAGAAGAAGGTCCTGTGAGGAGCGGAGATTGCGTGAGGGGAGATATCTGGAAATTAAGGCAGAGATGTATAGAGGGGAGAGGTTATGGAGAGCTTTGTAGGTCATGGTTAGCAACTTGAAGTGAATTCGCTGGCCAATGGGTAGCCAGTGAAGGGATTGGCAGAGGGGAGAGGCAGGGGAGTAGCGAGGAGGGAGGTGGATAAGACAGACAGCAGAGTTGAGGATGGATTGGAGGGGAGCAAGAGTGCTAGACGGGAGGTCACAGAGAAGGATGTTGCAGAAGTCTAGGTGGGAGATGACGAGGGCATGGACCAGCATTTTTGTAGTGTCAGGGTTGAGGAATGAGCGGATTCGTGAAATATTTTTCAGGTGGACGCGGCAGGCAGAGATGAGCGTTTGGATGTGTGGTTTGAAGGACAAAGCGGAGTCAAGGGTTATCTGTCAGGAAAAAGCCCACCCAGCCGGCCTTCTCGAGGGTCGACGGTCTGACTTGGGGTGTATCGTGACGTTGCGCTGCCCCCTAGGGGTGCACAAGGTCAGCCAGATACTGTTCCACTGTTAACCCCTGTCCACACGGGCACAGGGAGAACCAGGGAGGACGAGAGAACACCCTACTCGTCCAGAATCCTGAACGGCTGCCACCAGTTTCTAGTTTAGTTATAAGACCGGTCCGTTACCGACTTATAACAAGGCCGAAACCGGCCTTGGGGTAGCTATATATTATAGACCGAGTCCTAGGCGTGTGAGGCCGATGATAAAGACAGACTAACTCAGATTAAAGTTTATAGATTTAGGCTTATTAAATCTGTTACCATGTTTGGTATGTTCTCTTTGTTTTATATGCAACCTTTTATATTTCTATTTCTTAAAATTAATAAAATCTATGTTTAAAAAAAAATAAAGTTTATAGATTTAATTAGCCTTGGAGGGCACACTAGACAAATATATACAAAAGGATAATAATATTGTAACGGATTGAGGTAGTGGATCCACTGGGCCAGCGCAAGCGGTGGGAGAAGCCACACCAGGGAGCAGAGTCTAAGTGTGTCCCGGTTTTCACCAGAGCCCGCCGCAAAGCGGGATTGACTTGCTGCAGCGAGATTCCACCAGGTCGCTACCCCTGAAGTGACTTGCTTGCGGTGGTAGCCGAGGTGCGGCGTAGAGCAGAATCAGCAGGCAAACTTGTAGTCGGGGATGGGCCAGAAGGTCAGGGCAGGCAGCGAAGGTACGTGGTCGGAGAACGTAAGCCGGAGGGACTGGTACATGGAAACGGCAACCGGAACACAGAAAGGGCTTCCATGCATACATAAGGGTACAAAGGATTCAGTAAAGTGCTTCCGGGAGGTGGAGGAATATATAGGGTCAGCGGCCGGCATCGGCCAATTACCGGTGCACTGGCCCTTTAAATCCAGGAGAGCTGGCACGCGCGCGCGCCCTAAGGGGCGGGGCCGCGCGCACAGGCCGGCAGACAGGCGCGGGGAGGCAGGAGCGAGGCCGGGTAAGTGTTTGCGCCCGAACGAGCGAGGACGGCCGCGGACCGTGGCGCGGCTTGGTACGCGCGCAAGGGGGGACCCTGGGGAAGGAGTGCACCTGCAGCCCGATCTGCGGGCGCAACTCGTGACGGTATTCCCCCCCCCTCCCCTTTGGCCTCCCCCTCTTTCTGGCCTGGAGAAATCTCTGCAGAAGGCTAGAGTACATAATGTTGTCCTCAGGTTCCCACGATCTTTCCTCTGGCCCGAACCCCTTCTAGTCGATGAGAAAATGACGCCTTCCCCTAATCGTCTTCATGGCCAAGATTTCTTTCACGGTGAAGACGTCGGAGGTATCGGCCTCAGAAGAAGGTGGCGCCACTCTCTGATAGAACCTATTCACGATGAAGGGCTTCAGCAGAGAGACGTGGAAGGAGTTCGGGATCCACATCGAGGGAGGTAACTTGAGCTTGTAAGCCACCGGGTTGATCCTTTTCAGCACCACAAACGGACCGAGATACCGGGGGCCTAGCTTGTAGCTAGGGATCTTTAGGCGAACGAACCTGGATGAAAACCAGACCTTATCCCCGGGGGCAAAAGATGGAGAAGGTCTCCTGTACTTGTCCGCTTGGAGTTTAGTCAGGGCAGAGGCCCGTTGCAGAGAATGCTGAGTGTCACTCCAGATGGCCTTCAAGTCGCGAACTAGGGTATCCACCGCAGGAACATCCGAGGCGGGCGCCAGTGGGAGGGGAGGGCGGGGATGAAGTCCATACAAAACAAAAAATGGAGAGGCATCAGTCGAGGCAGAATCCAGAGAATTATAGGAGAACTCCACCCAGGGAAGCCAATCTGACCAGTCGTCCTGTCAGGCGGAGACGAAATGGCGCAAGTAATTCTCCAGGATCTGGTTGACCCTCTCCACCTGCCCATTAGACTGGGGATGATACGCAGAGGAGAAATCCAGCTTCACTTTTAACTGGGCACAGAGAGATCGCCAGAATCTTGACACAAATTGTACTCCGCGGTCAGAAACAATATGAAGAGGGAGACCATGTATATGGAAAATATGCAGAAAAAAAAAGACTCACAAGGCGAGGTGCAGAGGGCAGGCCAGGCAAAGGCACGAAGTGCGCCATCTTTGAGAAGCGATCCACGACAACCCAGATGACAGTGTTACCAGTGGATGACGGAAGATCTGTAATGAAGTCCATGGCAACATGGGACCATGGGCGATTAGGAACAGGCAAGGGTTGAAGCAAACCCGCAGGCCTAAGGTGAGGCGTCTTGTTGCGGGCACAAACTGGACAAGATGCCACAAAGTCCTTGACATCTTTGACGAGGTCAGGCCACCAATAATAGCGGGCTATGAGCTGTCCCGTCTTCTGCACACCAGGATGGCCAGCTACCTGCGACCCATGCCCCCACTTCAGCACGAAGCTCTTTCCAGGGGGTACCTGTCAGAGATCCACTCGGGCCGCGGTGATTATAAGATCTGGTGGGAGGATGTGACAAGGAGGCGAATCCACACCAAAAACATCAGAGGCACGGGATAGGGTGTCTGCTTTGACGTCCGCAAGAAGAAGAGAACCGCGAGAAGAAGAGAGACCAGCGAGCCTGCCGGGGGTTAAGGCGCTGGGCAGTTTGCAGATACACAAGATTTTTGTGGTCTGAATAAATGGTGACCGGGTGCCGAGCTCCCTCCAGTAGATGGCGCCACTCCTCTAAGGCTAACTTAATAGCCAGCAGCTTGCGGTCTCCAATTGTATAATTCTTCTCGGCTGGAGAGAAAGTTTTCGAAAAAAAAACACACGTGATGGTCTTTCCCTTAGGATCACGCTGAGTGAGCACCGCCCCAGCTCCCACGGAAGAAGCATCCACCTCCAGGAAAAAGGGCTTCTCAGTGTCCGGACGGGACAGGATCGGGGCCGATGCAAATGCCGACTTGAGTCGGGAGAACGCCTCTTCAGCCGCCTGTGGCCAAACCTTAGGATTACCCGACTTCTTGGTAAGAGCCACAATTGGGGCTACCACCGTGGAGAAGTGCGGGATGAACTGGTAGTAGTAGTTGGCGAACCCAAAAAAACGCTGAATGGCTCATAGACCGAGAGGGCGGGACCACTGCAGGACGGCAGACAGCTTGGCCGGGTCCATTTGAAGTCCCTTGTCAGAGATTATATACCCGAGGAAGGGCAAGCTGGATCGATGAAATTGGCACTTCTCTAGTTTAGCATATAGGTGGTTCTCTCTGAGACGTCTAAGAACCTGGCGCACATGGAGACGGTAGGTCTTTAGGTCAGACGAGAAGACCAGAATGTCGTCCAGGTATACCACTCGTCGCCCTGCCGAATGCGGATGAGATTATAGGCTCCACGTAGGTCTAATTTGGAGAAAATCCTGGCCCCACGAAGTCGGTCGAAGAGCTCCGTGATCAAACGTATCAGGTAACGGTTCTTCACGGTTATTTTATTCAGGCCGCGATAGTCAATGCAGGGATGTAGAGAGCCATCTTTTTTCTCCACGAAGAAGAATCCAGCACCAGCAGGGGACGAGGATTTGCGGATAAAGCCCTTCCGGAGATTCTCTTGTATATAGGCCGACATGGCTTCGGTCTCAGGAACTGATAGCGGATAAACCCTGCCTCGTGACAAATATACAGATGAGAGTAGGTAGGTATATAGGTTATATGCCCCCCCAAGAGGTATATAGGCAGGTTATAGGTCCCGCAGCAGGTATATAAGCAAGTTATAGGTCCCCCAGCGGGTATATAGGCAGGTTATAGGTCCCACAGTTGGTATATAGGTAGGTTATATGTCCCCCAGTTATTTTATTGGTAGGTTATATGTCCCTCAGTTGGTATATAGGTACGTTATAGGTCGCCCAGTTGGGATATAGGAAGGTTATATGTCCCTCAGTTGATATATAGGTAGGTTATAGGTCCCCAGCAGGTATATAGATAGGCTATAGGTCCTCCAGTTGATATATAGGTAAGTTATATATCCCCCAGTTGGTATATAGATAGCTTATAGGTAACTCAGCAGATATATAAGTCCCCCAGCAGGTATATAGGTCACCCAGCGGGTATATAGGCAGGTTATAGGTTCCCCAGTAATTATATAGGAGGTTACATTTTTTGTAAACTTTGGTTGCATACTGTTATATTGGCTGATACTTGTTGAAGGACGCATGCGGGCCGCAAGTTTGACTTGCCTGCTATACACTATATACACAGGTAAGGTTATATATGCAACTACTCTGTTTCATTAATGGTCTCTGGAGAAGAGCAGTACTCCCCATGTTATAGACATGGAGAGTCTATGACATTTCTCTATTACATCCCATTCATTGCAGCTACCATGGAGCACATACACACAAATTGCTGTAACATTTGCAAAAAGAATAAACACTTTTGGCGGCATGTATGAATTTTCGTGTTTAAACGCCAAATTTCATGCTCATAATAATAGTCTAGAATGCGCCTGATTTATAAACCCACTCTACTGCGGGTCATAAATCAGGCGCATTCTAGCGCTAGTACTACATTTCTGGCTCAGGTAAACCACTTTGAAAGTGCTCTACCTGTTCCAACTGTAATGTGCCTAGAAACGCCGTACCGAAGCTATAAATCTATAGCTTCGTACGGTTTTAGCGCCCCGCATTCCTCACTCCCCCCGAGATCGGGCGCATTACAAAGTGCTGCTGGCGCTCTGTAATGCGCCTGATATTGGCCTACGGGCCATTTAAAAATGTAGCGAACGGGGCTGCGCTGGATATCGGGCATACATGTCCCCCTTCACTTCTACATAATTATTTCTAATTAAAACATAGTACCTGTTATAAACCTCAAGAAGAGAATCAAAACACAGTATAAAAAAAATTAAAGGTGCAATGAACAAAAATAGGGAAAACAGTATAGAAGGACTGGGTAGAAAGGATGGACAATAATTTTATATTTGTAGATTATTTCATTTATTGAGTTTCCCATCTTAAATATTCGTATTTAAGGGTGCATTGACTTTTGGCATTATCTTTGGGACCATGGCTAGAAGAGGCCAATAATCCCTCTGCCACATACCGAACTTACTAGTAATAAACATGTAGGCAAGGTAAATAAAAGCTATTACCAAATAAATTGCTGTTCTGATTTTGTGTCTCTTCAGAGTTAGGAGCAGATCTTATCTCTTGTTTTTCGCCTCTCTCTGCTATTTAAGGGTCTATCAGTGGCCAGGGTAGTCACTCCTCTTTGTGTTCCTATCTGAAAGAGCTTGTTTACATTACTTACTGACAAGCTTTAACCCTTCAGAGCTCTGTAGCCTTGTGCTCTACAGTTTCCTCCTGTACTCATGTCACTGTAACAGAACCACTCACAACATGACCAGGAAGTGTGAGTCTGAAGCTGCCTGTGACTCTGTAAAAGAGCATGGTAAGACACCCCATTTAAAGAGCTGTAGCCATCTTAGACAATTATGCCATATTGATAAAATATACCTTAAGTGACTGATAGGTGCAGGTTCCCACTTCTGCGACCTTGTTCTTGAGAACAAGCTGCCCCATATAACATAGAGTAGTGGGCCCTTCTGTTATTTCTTTGTGAAGACTTTTGGGGGCCCATTCTCAAAATAAGTGCAGGTCCCAGAGGTGACACACCTATCAGATATTAAAGGCATATTCTATTGATATGCCATACCTTTCTGAGATGGGAACACCCTTTTACATGCCATTGTCCTGAAACAGTGTCACTTTTTTATACAGGCATAATAAAGTTGCCCACAGCAGCTCTTACCCTTCTTCATGGACCATTCAAATGGGACTTTACGGGTGCTGTAAGCTGCTCCTTCATTCTCGCCATAATGTTTAATGACCTATTGATAGATTGTCCAGCATTGTTTTCTCCTCATTGAATCAGGAATTACAGATGCTGTAGTACTTTCACATGGCAGTTTGTGTAAGTCTTTTGAGACTGAAGCCAGGATATTAATTAGAATTCAAAGGGCCCCATAGCAAAAATAAGATGGGCAACCATTGGATCACAAGCAACTGACACAGCAGCATAAGTATAGTAAATAAAAGAAAAAGATAAAGAGATAAAGATAGATAAATATTTACTCTTTTGCCATAGGCAAACTTACTCTATCAGTTCTCTATCTATAAAACACTAAAACGTAACTTTTATTATGTATAATTCTTAACCTCTATACACACTATCGGGTTAAATGATGAGGTTAGAAATCAGGTTTTTAAATAGTGTGTATAGAGGTTAAGAGTTATACATAATAAATGTTACGTTTTAGTGTTTTATAGATAGAGAACTGATAGAGTTTAAGTTTGCCTGTGGCAAAATAGTAAATATAGTGATCAGAAGTCACTCTCTGTTCTCTTGCGAGATTCCCATTTTTTTGGAGACTATTTGAAAAGATAGATAAAGAGATAAATAATAGTACCATATATCCTAAGTCACATAGTGCTACACAGCAGAAAACCATCTCATTTCCTACAAAAATGTTCTTGCATTTGATTTGGCCCCTTCAACCTGCTATGCCCATAACTAAAACATTATAGTTAGAAACCCCCTTTAAACAACAGAAGAATCAGAGGTCAGATTGACACAACAGGACACAACTGATTAAAAAGGGGTTTTATGGATATATAAAGAAGATCAACAATAGCCTAAAAGTAAAAAATAAAACACATTTCCCTATTCGTGCTTATTAGTTTATAAATCTTTCCCTTATTTCATTATCTGGGTCCCCTTGAAAGTATAAAAAATATTCCTTTAAACCCCCTTATCACATCAAGCAAATAGAGGAGGAACATGGGACCTGAACTGCTGTAGAGGTAAGGTGTATAATCCAATAGGTAAGCATAGGACAAAGTTTACTGTTTTGTATTTTATGCTGTCTGAGATGCATTTCACATATATAAAACCTATGGTAATGAAGATATATAGCAAAATAAATGCAGTAAGATTGGCCTGCATTTACGTTTTATGTAAAACATTAAGTAGATTAATACAGGGCCCTTGGGTACTCTGTCCTGTAACTATTATGGGTTATTGTTTTCTGCCTCATAATTGTTATTTTGCACATTTAAGGGTCTTTATTATAACTTTAAAGACTATTTAACTCTTCACTGAAAAGATTTAACACCTATTACAAGCCATTCACTTGGCGCTGCCTACGACTGTCCGTGCATTAAGCAGCAAACAGCGCTTCACACAGAAATAAAACAAAGACATCTCGCTTTCCAACAACAGCCAGTGCTGACGATAAGGTCTTTTTCTTCCACCCTTTATAAATTCTCCTTCTTTATGAGACCTCCATAAAACCAGACATTAAAACATTGCAGCTCTTATTTCTTTGTGATCAGTTAAGAGGTGTTGGTTTTATTTTATGACCCTCTTTATCTTTTGTTGGTGATTTTATAATAAGCATATAAAATCAGTTGGTTTTCAATGCACACCTTCCTTAAATAGCTCTCGTTGTGTATCATTCAATAGCCCATGCAAATTTTCAATAATTTGAAATGTTGTGAAAAAGTATTGCAAATATTCTGTTTGTGTTTGTTTGATACTGAATTCTTTCTAATTTTTGCATAAAATGAAAGACAAAGGGAGTCTGAGTATTCGTAGTTATCCAGCGTCAATATTAGTCCTGCGAAAAATAACTTCTTCCTTAGTCCAAGTTGACATAGCATGGATTTGCCATAGACCAATCATTCTAGCATTGGCATGTTAAGAAAATCCATAACAGAAATAGGCACCTAAAATTTTTTTATTGGGGATTGTATAGCGGTTCATTACTTGGTTTAGTCCTGTTGAAATTCAATGGAGCTAATCCCAAACTTTTTGGTGCAGCATGCGCTGCATTGTGGATTTTAAATCTGCATCACGTTTAATATTTTGTGCAAACATTTTCACAACCCTGGGAATTTATTACAAAAGTGACCAAAATCTAATGCTGTGTAGACGAAGCCTTAGATGTACGTGCGCCTCATCTTTAGCAGCAGCTGTCCCGGATCTAGCAGGACAGTCCTGGATCGCAGGAACTGTCCCACTGTCCTGGCCAGGCTGGGACTGGCCCACAGGGGAATAGGAGAATTCCCCGGTGGGCCCCTGAGCATGGTAGACCTAAAGTTGTTTTTTAACTGCATGTACACCCTCAGAAAAGACAAAAAGGAAAGAGGCGGAGTATAGGAGGTGTGTACAGTCATTTACAGTAGCTGTAGGGTTGACCCCTTGAATAAACTCCACTGGTGGGCCCATCAAAGCTCAACTGGTAGGCTCCTATAGTCAACTTCACCTGTGGGCCCTAGGCACTCCAGTCCGACACTGGTCCTGGCAGTCTGCAACATGCCGTGGATGAATTGGCTAGCACTGCTTTTTAACTGTTTGCGTGCACATGCGTTCAGATGAAAATAATTGCCCCACTACTTGTACACAATCTTGTAGAATAAAGCCAGTTTGGTCCAAAAGAGACTATATTTGTCCTACCATTTAACAAAATGTCTGGATACTTTTTCAAGATACCTGTAATACAGTTAGGAAATGTAATGTGAATGGTGCCTTGGGGTATGTTCACACGGGGTAATTTCGGTGCGTATTTTGCAGTGTATTTGCACTCTAATACGAGCAAGATGCGCACCGAAATTACGGTAATCCATAGTTCTCATAGAGAAATCGATAGAGATAGAGAACTATGGATTACACCTTCTCTCTTTGCTCATACAATAAGATTGTATTGTATGCGCGGGGAGATAAGTGACATGTCAATTACTTGCGACGAATACGAAAGTCAATGGGGCCGGCGGACTGCCAGCCCCCTCACGCCACGGGAATACGGGTGTATTAGCACGACTCCGAAAGCACCCGGCGTATGTAAACGCCGCAATTATGCCGTGTGAACATAGCCTTAGACACTGCCATTAGGTTAGGCATTTTAATGGATACTTCAAGCCGAGCCCAGATTTTTAAGAATCTTGGATTCCACTGAACCACAGTTAGCGCCATTATCGCTAAAATAAACATTGAATAACCTTCCTAGGAATGGGTGCCTTTTCAAAATTAATGCAGCAACAGATACTGATCATTCAAAGTACAGGTTTCTCTTGCCTCAGCCAAATTCCATGCTTTTGATTTTAATATAAGAATGTGACAGAGCACAGTCAAATTCATAGAAGGTTAACATGTAAGAAACTATTGCAAAAGTCTAAGGACGACATGTATGATATTTGCCGCCTAGGTGTAATTTTTTTTGCACGCATTAGTAGCATAGAATGCACCTGAATCTATGAGCCTTTTCTACTGTGGGTCATAGAGTTAGCGCTTTCTAGCTACAAAGCGACACTTCTGGCTCAGGTAACTTTTAAAGTGGTCTACTTGTTCCAGCAGTAATGTGCCTGGATTTGACATACTGAAGCTATAAATGTGTAGATTCGTACAGTTGTAGTGCGACATGCCTCCAGCACACCCGCTGATCTCAGGCGCATTACAAAGTGCTGCGGGTGCTCTGCAATGCGCCTTATATTGGAGAGCACCTGGTTACAAATAGAACGAACGGTGCTGCACTAGTTTTTGGGCTGAAAAGACCGCCAGACTTCATGTCACCCTAAATGCTTATTTTTGTGGCGTGTGCAGAGAGGATGTACAGCTCTCTAGTAAAGAGCCACATCGGCGCAATTGGGAAAGGATGAGGGGGGCTAGCAATTCCTAATCCAGCAGTTTACTTCTTGGCAGCACAACTGCAATATATGAGAGATTGGGACGGGGAGGGAGATAGGGACTTAAACTTGAAACTATTACGCCACTATTTTAATTCTCCCAATCTTTATGGTAAATTGGAGGCAAAAACTTTTTTAGTGCACTCAAAAAAGTTTCTAACTTTATATTTGATGCATAAGCTGTGGTGAAAATTATGGGTGGATTTTGGGCTTCAGGGCTGCACATCCTATACCGAGATTTTGAATACCCCCTGGTTGTCCGAACTTTTTGTGCTCCAGGGATTCGAGTCATGGGCATCTATCAATTGCTTACAGATTAGGGGGTGCTTAATAGTTTTCAGCAATTGCAAATGGAATTTGCTTTACCGCATAAGCAGCTATACAAATACTTACAGTTTAGGCACGCTTATAACACAGAAAAATCAGACACAATTCAATATAATGCCAAGTTTATTCCGATAGATAGGGTCAAGAACATCAAAACAACAAAGGGACTAATATCCACTTTATATAAACTTTTATTGGCAAACTTTTTTTCTAGAAAGCCAATAGATTTACGTAGTAGGTGGGAAGGAGATTATTGGCCCTATAGAGTCTAATATTTGGGAGCAGATACTGAGGACCATGCCATTGATTTCAGTGAGTGAACAGCATCGAATCTCTCAATTATTCTTAATACATCGAGTTTACAGAACTCCTCTATTTCTGCATAAAATTGGAATTAAGAACTCTCCTCTGTGTAATAGGTGTCATGTCCACCCGGCCTCTCTGATGCATATGTTTTGGCATTGCCCTAAACTAGAGCGATATAGGATTTGTATTGTACAATTGATCCAAGAATTTTTCAAATTACCATAGAGATGAATCCGTTGGTTTGTATTTTTGGATACGTAGGTGACTTAACTGTTTCAGAGGCTGAGAAAATCGCGATATCGAGGCTTTTATTTATGGCGAGGAAATTAATAGCGACAAAGTGGCTGGATACAGAACCTCCGTCAGCACAGGAGTTTGTTAATAAAGTGAATTGGCTGATCGCATTGGAGAGAAGGGTGTATTATAAGAGAGGAACCAAAAATAAGTATAATAAAATATGGGCTAAATGGCTGGATACTTCTGGTCTTGCTTCCTCGAATTTAGTTAGGCAGAGGGTGTTGGGATCTCTGTGTAGAGGTTCATGGGATCGTGTCTATGGCAGTTGTGTGGATGGAGGCCGTCCGACAGCCAGGTACAATTTTTATTATGACAGGAACTGACTGTTATTAATATTGCATTGTTATGTGATTGGAATGGATGCTTACTGTTCTGAATCTGGAGATGGATTTGGGAGGTGGGCTGGGTTGTGTTTTGGGGATAAAAGTTGAAATTTGGTCTTACAATGACATATACTGTATTCTGTTTTGTACTACTTTATATCTGACCAATAAAAAGTTTATAGTTAAAAAAAAAAAAAAGAGCCATTGTATTGTCGTACATACAGCGCTATTCTCCCCTAGTATATCCTTTTATGGAAACACAACACCCTTTTACTTTTACCATATGTTACTATAATATTCTTTTCTAGTCTGTTCCTAAAGCACACCATATTTGAGACTTTATGGTTTATTAAAAACAGAAAAATTGTATTCCCAGCAAACATAGTTTTGTCTTTTATGTGTGTTTAGTAATTTGTTTTTTGCAGATACTGATATACTACTGTATGTTACCAAAACTTTTGTGAGTTTTTATTGCACAAAAATTAAGGACTGTTTGGAAAACCTGCAACTCCTCATTGGTTGACAAAGGGGGCGATCCCCCGAAACGTCGCACAACTTTCTACACAGAGGCTGTCTGTGAGGATGTGTCTTTGAGTGCCGCTCACCCTGCATCGAACTATTATGGATAGGATGCTTTAGGGTGCCGAAAATTGAGCTGCGACTGCCTAAAGGATACTGTGTTCTAACAAGGACTTTACAAAAACCGCAAGTATGTTCAATATATGAACATTGCTATTTTTTGATACTACCATATTTTGGGACTTTTATTATAAGTTCTGGGAGTAATAAATGAGTATTTATAGTGATAAAGTTGAGCTTTTGCTTTTTTGTTGTGACTATTTTTTGAAAGTGCATAAGATTGGGGGTTGGGGCCCCTAGGTTGGTCACTATCTTGCAGTTTGTTACTGAATTTAGAGGTGTACTGTTTTTTGACTCCTCGTTGGTTCACACCTGTGCTGGAGATTTGGTCGAAACCCAATGGGCCTACTGTAATTAACAGGGCCCATCAGACACCGTGGGTGTCCATAGTGATCGGATCTCATGGAGTTAGTTTTTCACCTCTGCGACTGAGGTTCTGAATGGAACCTCCAGTGAAGATGTTAACCTAGTCTATGGCAACTAGAAACTGTATTGGACCTTGGAAAGTTACAATTGTAATTGAGCTGTTCTATTGGATATATAGGTAGGTACATACTGTAGGTAGATAGATATTTCAGACTGAAGAAAAAACACTTGGTTTTTGTGGGCTTTCTGTACATTTACAGAGGGTTGGCAACTCTGCTGACCAGTGACTGTATACTCATACAGAGTAAGATTAGATACTGTGAATTACACTGAGCACTGTGTAGAGTCCATGTATATGTAACGGACAGCGGTAGTGGATCCACTGGACTACCGCAAGCGATGGTATAAGCCACGCCAGGGAGCGGAGTCTAAGTAGGTCCTGGTTTTCACCAGAGCCCGCCGCAAAGCGGGATGGACTTGCTGCGGCGGGAGTCTACCAGGTCGCTACCCCTGACGCAACTTGCTTGCGGTGGCAGCCAAGGGTTAGCGTGGTACAGAATCGTCAGGCGTAGTCGTGGGCAGTCGAGAAGGTCAAGGCAGGCGGCAAGATTCGTGGTCAATAAACATAGCAAAAGGGTCTGGGCTGGCAGCAAAGGTTCGTGGTCAATAAACGTAGCACAGGGGTCAGAACACCAACGATACTAGAATGCACTTCCAACGCTTTCTCTAAAGGCAATGGGCACAATAGATTAGGCGCAGAAGTGCCGGGGCGGTAACCTAACACAGGACCAGCGGCCGGTAATAAACCAATTACCGGCGCGCTGGCCCTTTAAATCTCACAGAACTGCTGCGCGCGCGCACTGCAGCCGGCGGTGAGCCGCACGGGTACAGGAGCGTGGCCAGGTAAGTCCTGGCTCTCAGGGAAGCGAGTGCGCCCGCGGCCCGAGATGCGGACCACGGCGCCACCCGCTCCTGGAGCGGGGGGGCACGGACGGGACACTGGTGTGCCCGCAGTCCGACCCACAGCTGCGGGACCACCTGTGACAGTGCCCCCCCTAGGCCTCCCCTTCTTTCTTGAAAAAAAAAATTTCTTCAGAAGGTCACGATCCAAGATGTTGTCCTCCGGCTCCCAAGATCTCTCCTCCGGCCCGAAACCTTCCCAATCAATTAGGAAATACCGCTTCCCTCTGACTTCATAGCCAGAATCTCTTTCACCGTGAACATGTTGGAGGCCTCTGCTTCAGGGGGGAGGAGGCGACTTTCCGAGAGAAGCGATTGAGCACCACAGGCTTCAGCAGGGAGACATGAAAAGAATTCGGGATACGCATGGTAGGAGGGAGCCGGAGTTTATAGGCCACCGGATTGATCCGCTGTAACACCTCAAATGGGCCTAGGAACCGTGGACCTAGTTTATAGCTTGGTATCTTGAGCCGGACATACCTGGCTGACAGCCACACTGTCAGGAATCTCCTGCCATACCTTGGAACTTGTTTACTGTGTTTGCCCTTAAGTTTGCCCTCAGTCAAGATGGTGGATCGTGTCTCAGCTGGGTGCCATCTTGTTTCCTGTTTCCTGTTGCCAGCATATATAAACTCCTCAAGCCTGATCTCCATTGCTTGAGTATTGTGTTAAGCTCCTGCTGTGCAGTCCTCTAGCCTGGAACTTGCTTTCATTGTTAGTTCCTCACCTTGCGGTTTACCCTGCAAACTCTGATACCTACGTATCGCTCAACTGTGCTTTTCCTGACCTTGCCTGGATCCAGTCTACATCTCTGCTGCCTCCTGTTCCAGTCTGCATCTGCCTTCGCTGTGCCCAAGCCAGTCCAAGCCATTGGATTCCAGCTGTATCCACTAGTATCGTGACACACACCTTATCTCCTGGAGCAAAAGTTGGGGCCGATCTTCTCTTCTTGTCCGTCTGGGACTTCATGCGGACAGTAGCTTGTTGAAGAGACTGGCGAGTCTGCTCCCAAATTGCAGTCATGTCCCAGACCTGACTTTTTTTTGCATGAGCACCGCCCCAGCCCCCACGGAGGAGGCGTTCACCTCCAAAGCGAAAGGTTTCTCTGGGTCCAGGCAAGACAGGATGGGTGCAGAGGCAAAAGCCGACTTGAGCTCCAAAAATGCCTTTTAGGCCGCTTGTGACCAGAGTTTCGGGTTGGCGTTCTTCTTAGTGAGGGCCACGATCGGTGCCACCAATGTAGAAAAATGGGGAATAAATTGCCGATAGTAATTAGCGAACCCCAAGAAGCGCTGTATGGCCCGAAGTCCCGTAGGTCGAGGCCACTGCAGAACGGCCGATAACTTCACTGGATCCATCTGAAGACCCTTATCCAAGACGATATAACCCAGGAATGGAAGGCTCGTCCGGTGAAAAAGGCATTTCTCCAACTTGGCGTAAAGCCGGTTGCTGCGGAGACGACTCAGTACCTGGCGTACCTGCAACCGATGGGTTTGAGGATCAGGAGAAAAAATCAAGATGTCGTCCAAGTAGACGATGACACAGGAGTAGAGGAGGTCTCTAAAGATGTCATTGACGAATTCCTGAAAGACGGCTGGGGCGTTGCATAGCCCAAAAGGCATCACCAAGTATTCAAAGTGCCCATCACGCGTGTTAAAGGCCGTCTTCCATTCATTGCCCTCTCGAATTCTAACGAGGTTATATGCTCCACACAGATCTAGTTTAGAGAAGAACTTGGCTCCCGGGGCCGTTCGAAGAGTTCCAAAATTAGAGGTAATGGATAACGGTTCTTCATGGTGATTTTATTAAGGCCTCGGTAATCGATGCAGGGGCATAGAGAACCATCCTTTTTCTCAACAAAGAAGAAACCGGCTCCGGCTGGGGATGAGGACTTGCGAATAAAGCCCTTCTTCAAGTTCTCTTGTATATAGGCTGGCATGGCCAGAGTCTCTGGTACGGACAAAGGATAGACCCTCCCCCGAGGAGGACTGGTCCCGGGAAGAAGGTCAATAGGACAGTCATAGGGCCGATGGGGCGGCAGCGTCTCAGCCTCCTTTTCTGAAAACACATCAGCAAAGTCCTGGTATTCCGCTGGCAGAGGTCTGGGAGATGACTGCAGAGGGATAGCACGCACCGGGCGGGGTGCGAACACACAGTAACTCAGGCAATCCGGTCCCCAACGCAAGACCTCGCCGGTCTTCCAGTCGAGCATAGGGGCATGACATTGCAGTCATGGAAGCCCCAAGAGGATCACCGACGAAGACCTCGGTAGCACGTGGAAGGCAATCTTCTCCTTGTGCAGGGCCCCCACCTGGAGGGACACTGGCCTGGTGACATACAGAATGGAATCGCTCAGAAGTTCCCCACTGACTGAAGAAATCAACAGGGGTTTTTCCAGGTGGACCAGCGGCAGACGATATCGAGATACCAGGGAGGCATGGATAAAGTTCCTGGCAGACCCAGAATCCAGGAAGGCAGGGGCCTGAAACGAGAGGCCAGCGTCCGTAGTGACTCGTACCGGTATTGTTAAACGTGAAGCGGGAGGGTTAGCACCTAGGGACGCCTCTCCCACAGGCCTAGGTGCGAGCGTTTACCGGTCGCTGGGGCTAGTCGAGGCAGCCGGCGGGGACGTACTACGTCTCGTTCCTGGCGGAGCTCCTCCTGTCTCTCGGTGAAGCGAACATTTATGCGAGTGGCCAGGTGAATGAGTTCACACAGAGAGGACGGAAGGTCTCTAGCGGCCAGTGCATCCTTCACCCTGCTGGATAACCCCTTCTTAAAGGTGGCGCAGAGGGCTGCATAATTCCAGGATAACTCCGAGGCCAGAGTACGGAATAGTACGGCATAGTTTCCCACGGAGGAGTCACCCTGGCGAAGATTCAGGAACGCCGTCTCGGCAGAAGACGCTCGCGCTGGTTCTGCAAAATGCTACGAAATTCCTGGAGGAAGGCCTGTAGGTCTGCAGTCACCAGGTCTCTTCTATCCCAGAGGGGTGTTGCCCAAGCCAGGGCCTTCCCGGAAAGTAGGCTGACCACGAATGCCACTTTTGCCCTTTCTGTGGGAAACTGATCAGCCATAAGCTCGATGTGCATGGAGCACTGGGTGATGAAACCCCTGCAAAGCCTCGGGTCCCCATCAAACTTAGATGGTAGAGGAAGTCGAAGCTTGGGGCCAGCTGTAGCCAACGGAACGGGGAGCGTAGAAGGAACCACAGACGGAGGTGGCAGCTGCTGCTGAGACGTGAGGAGCTGTCGTGCCATGTCGGAAAGCTGATCCAACTGCTGTGCCTGTTGCAAAATCCGCCGCGACTGCTGGGCAATGACAGACTTGAGGTCTGCGATACTGGGCAGAGACTACTTGGCGGGATCCATGGCCGGATCTAACTGTAACGGACAGCGGTAGTGGATCCACTGGACCACTGCAAGTGATGGTATAAGCCACGCCAGGAAGCAGAATCTAAATAGGTCCCGGTGTTCACCAGGGCCCGCCGCAAAGCGGGATGGACTTGCTGTGGCGTGAGGCTACCAGGTCGCTACCCCTGACGTGACTTGCTTGCGGTGGCAGCCAAGGGTTGGCGTGTTACAGAATCGTCAGGCGTAGGCGTAGTCGTGGACAGGCGAGAAGGTCAGGGCAGGTGGCAAAATTCATGGTGAATAAACGTAGCAAAAGGGTCAGGGTTGGCAGCAAAGGTTCATGGTCAATAAACGTAGCACAAGGGTCAGAACACCAAAAATACTAGAACACACTTCCAACGCTTTCGCTAACGCGGGGAGGCACGGACGGGACACAGGTGTGCCCGCAGCCCGACCCACGGCTGCGGGACCACCCGTGACAGTATACAGAATAAAAGACATGAATTTTGTGTTTATTCTCCTGGGAATACATGCTCCAAATCACTGTGTCTGTATATCTTCCGATGTCCTGGTTGTCGGCACCAACCCAAATTCCAAACTTGTACTACATAAGTTCTGAAGATCCGAACTTTCCTAAAAATAATTCTTCTTTATTTTCTTCCAATTAATAATGCAAACAATGTGGCAAGCATAAGGATACAAAAGCTTATTTCATGGTCCGCTTCTCACGTATGCATTTCGAGTCCCAACTGGACTTTTAATCAAAGTTCAGATCTCCAACAAATATTTAGCACATGTATACAGAATAAAAGTATACAGAATGAAATTTTCTGTCAGTAATATATTTATGTGAACCTTATTTGTGAAGGTATGCTATCCTGCGCCTCTTTTTTGTTTTAAACTCTTTTATTGGTTGTGACTAATCCAGCTTTTGTATTTACATTTTTTTTGTATATAAGTATTTCAATCAAATCAATTGTGCTTCTTTCATTTGTTATTATGTTTATGTATTTATGCTTATTCCATGGCACTCACCTTTTGGCACCAATCTTCATTTTGACAGCTTAGTACACACTGCCTCTAAGGGTATATTCACACAGCATTTTATGCGCTGGAAAACGGCCCAAAATCAGCCTCAGACAAGTTTCAAATCATTTCTCATTGAATATAATGTAAAATGCGCCTTGTCATTCACATGAAGCGTATCTGTGAGCCATTTTTTGGATGTAATTACGTCAGTAAAAATAAATGACGTCAATTCTTGAGGAGTTTTATGCTTGTAAAATCCCCATAGTCAACAGTTTTTCAGTTTTTTAATTTTTAAGATGGAAAAGCATGTATCATTCACTTTACACATCACAAATACTTTCTACTTTTGTGTTGCTCTATCACATAAAATATCAATAAAATAAATTTCCGCTGGTGGCTGTAAGATTTGAAAGTGAGGAGCAGTTTAAGTTGTATGAATACTTTTGCAAACCACTGTATGTCTTTTTTCAATTGTAATAACTAATCAGCTCCACTGGTGGGCCCCGAAAATCAACTAAACTGGTGAGCCCCATGCTCCCCAGTCCGACACTGGGTAAGGGTTGTCTGTGCTGAGAGGAACAAATCTGTAGGAGCAGTTCAGTGGACATGTTATAAGCTGGAAACTATAGAAAAGGGTTAGAATGTAGTAGACAGTCAGCTAAGTATCATAGAGTATCATGATCTGGTAATCTGGGACAGTCCCACAGAATGAAGGACAGTCGGGAGCTATGAATAGTTTTATTTTGTTAATAAATTGCAGTAAAGTTTATATGATGTTATGATGAAAAGCTTCTAAAGAGGAAGCCACCCTGGCAATCAGTCAGCATTGTCGACAGAACTGCGGTTGCATCAAACAAATGAATGCTCATGTCACACAAGTTTTACATGGTTGAGCTAAATCTGTCAGTATGTAGGCTCTTGGTTTGTTAGTATCTAAGCTATGGTTACTTGAGGAGGGGAAACTGAAGCAGGGTACTCCTTGCTTGATATACATTTTATTATCCATATGTCCTAATAATGAGTTATAAAATTTAAAAAACTTATGTAATACTACCTGTGTATGTTAGTATGCAGGCTCAGACTGGCCCACAGGGGAATAGGGGAAACACCCGGTGGGTCCCAGAACATGGAAGACCTGCAGTTGTTTTTATACTCCATATATATCCTCAGAATAGGCAAAAAAGCAGAGAAAGAGAGGCAAAATGCAAGAAGCTGAGAATAGGAGGCATTTCCAGTAGCTGTAGGGTGGGCCCCTAAAATAATCTCCACCGGTGGGCCCAGAAACAGCTCAACTGGTGGGCCCCTAGAGTCAACTCCACCTGTGGGCCCAAGGCATCCCAATTCGACACTGCTAGTATGATACTGTAAACCTACCTGGTAGTAAATCTAAACTTTAAAGGAGATTAGAGAATAGACATGTGAGCGAGATAACCACTGAACTACCTTTCTCAAGAACATATCAATGAATGGTATCACATCATTGTACAACTAAAACTATTTTTTATTTTCAATTACATGTAGCCACAGGTTAATGTCTAAACAGGATACTGTACAAACAGTTTATATTCACCCATTGATTTCTGTTTACCATGGCCCTAAAATAAACAGACCGCATGAACCCCTCCCTGAACACCATAAACAATGGTATGATTTTATATCAGAGAATTCAGCAACATATTCACACATTTTACAATATTCCCTTTAATTCAAGAAAACCAATATGCAAAATGAGATTCTGTAACATTGAACGTAAAAGTGCAAATGTCACCAAATGTCCAGAGATGAGAACTGAAGTGTCAGCACCAATAAGAGAGGATAGCACCTTGATTCTGTATTCTCCTCCATTCCATGATGTCCTAGGTTGCCTTATTTTGAAGTAAAACTGTTTTTCTAAAAGTACATAATTATCAGTTACATAACTGCAAAGCAATCTTTACCACTTTGTAATATATTCACCACTGAAAATCAATCACCTGGAGCTAGACTTGAGGGGAGGTGGCTTGGAAGCAACTTTTGCTTTGATTTATTTATCCACAGAGACAAGTATGTCCATAGGGATTTATGCACAAAAAAATTACTAATTTATAAGAGCTCTCTTCCCCAATGGATACAGTGCCCAAAATAATGAATCATAGAACCCTTTGGGCGACATGTATGAATGTTGGCACCTAAAGGCCATTTCTAAATCGCTTTAAGACAGTGTAGAATGCACCAGAATGTATGAACCTGTTCTTCTGCAGTTTATACATACAGGCGCAGTCTAGTGCCAATACGACAAGTCTGGCTCAGGCACCACCTTTAACCTGGTCTGGCTGTTCTAACTGTTTTGCGCCTAGATTTGGCATCAAAGAATCATAAATGTGTCTACTTCTACGAATGTGTTGTGACGTCCCCAGTCCCAAATCTTTGGCGCATTCCAAAGTGTCAGGGCCGGCGCCGATTGCGGCAAAGTTTGGAGTATGACTGTTCATACATCTATAGAACAGGACTACGACAACTTTTTGACGCCAGGTGCAGCTCCGATCATACATATCGCCCAAAGTCTTTCAAGGGCAAAAAACACTGCAATGCTTTAAGTGATTTTTTGGTGTGTATACATATACAATTTCCTAAGTAATGTTCTCACTATTTGCTGTCAGTGAATGAAAACATTGCTGTTTACATCCTGGAACTGAAAACTTTACAGATCTAACACTTCTTTTAGCTAATACACAGACGGATGCACAGTTATATCCAGTGTAGGCAATCCTTTGTGAGCATAACCAGAGCCTTCTATAAGGGGAGTTATGTGGTTATAACCTCTCTGTTGTTCACCTGTCAGAGGTTTTTGGGCACCCCTTTCTCCTGCTGTATAGACTGCCTATATAGCATGTTATTAATGCTGTCTCCATCTATTGGTAAAAAAAGATAATTTATTGGGAGATATTTACTTGTCCCCAGAAGATAGCAGATGGCAGTACTTACAGATAGCAGTCCAGTCAGACAGAAAGGGGAAATATTTACAGGTCTAGCTAAAGTACCACTAGCTGTAACAATGCTGTTCAGCTGTGACCTTTTTCTCCTCTCCCCACGAAAAAGTAATCAGAAAAGATAAGCATAAGTTTTTGTACCACAGGGTATATGGGCATGTGAATGGGCTGCATGTATCTATCTGTATGTGCATATGGTGTGTGTGTATGTTTGAATGTATGTATATATATTTGGCTCAGACAAAAGGTGGTGGAGCGCAAGGTCTCTAACATCCACCAGCTCCATGATGTAGTCATAGAGGAATGGAAGAGGATTCCAGTGGCTGCAACTTGTGACCTCCATGCCCAAGAGAGTTAAGGCAGTGCTGCAAAATAATGGTAACCACACAAAATATTGAGATTTTGGGCACAATTTGTTCATTTTCACTCAGGGGTGTTAATCCTGAAACTTATTGTCAGCGGTTTAGACACTGATGGCTGTGTGTTGAGTTATTTTGAGGGCATACCAAACTTACATTACATGAGCTCTATACTGACTACTTTACACTATATTAGTGGTATATCTTTAGTGTTGTCCCATGAATATATATATATATATATATATATATATATATATATATATATATATATGTGCTACAGTGTATGTGTATTAATATATGTGTAAATGTATATACATATACGTGTATCAATGAGTGTGTATTTCTTTATATGTGTGTACCGTGTGCCTATAAACACGACTGTGAACCTCCATCTTTATAAAATCTTACATACACCTCTGAGCAGAAGACATCAGCAGTAAAGCCTTCTCATTTTAGTAAAACATCACTGCAAGTAGATGTGTCATTCTGAATTTTGTTTAGCTCACAGAGAGATAACATACTGTGCAATACGTCCAAGAAGTTTAACCAAGTTTGTATCCACCTTTGGTTGAGAAAATTATTAGGTGTATAGTTTTCAGCCTTAGGATGTAAGCCAGAAAGTTAGCAGACCAAAAGACCTGAGATCTTCAAAACTGTAAAAATGGTTGCAGAATTTTACATTGTACAGTAAGTAAACTTTATTAACTTAAAACCCAGAAAGCCACCTTTACCATGTGCCTGTACTCTCTTTCTGTTGGCCATGGGGGTTTCATAAATACATATGTTTGACCAAGCGCTACTTTGGAAACACCTTCCCAAATGTGTTGCAATGCCAGTCATATTTCTGGATAACTGCTGTTTTAGAAATTCAGAATTACATAAATCTCTGGTCACAGCAAAATGAGAATCGAACATAGTACTGAGAGGTCCCTTCATTTTGGGTATCACAATGATTAAAGAAAATAACAAATCAGAATTCTAAACCATTTGTCTCATAATGGAGAGGTAAATTGATCACAAGAATCATGGAACATCAAGATTTCTTTTACTGTATGTGTCACTTTTGTGTAGTTCATGTTTCTATTTACATTGGGCACATATAACCCAGATATGCCCTCCTTGTTTAAATTGTATATACATATCCATAGCTGGATTCTAATAAAACAGAAAGGGATGAGACTCAACAACCGATGTAAAAGCCAAGGAGCATCTCTGAGACAAAAACATTCTCTAGTCTTTTTATATTCTTGCCTTGCATGGTGCAGTCCTTTTTTTGCATTGTCAAATAACAGTAAGATCCCTATTGCACCGAGTCTGCTGTAAATACCATATCACCACCCAACACATCCATTGATTAAAGCACCATGTGCTGTAACCCTTGCATATAGTATAATATCCCCCCAAATATTAAAAATTAAAGCCTTGCAGAGATAGTATGCCAAACGTACAGCCCAAATGCAGTATGAACCCTAGGCTAAGCTGTTCTTACTACTTAACTAAACACAAGGACCACTTTAGTTGCACTAGGGTGGTGGTTCTGTAAATGGAAAGCACCACACAAAACTGTTGGTGAATGAGAAGATGTTATTGGAGTTGTTGTATTAGGTGGCATGTCAGTTGTTGCTGATGGATTTTCAGTTTGCGGCCATCTTTTTATTATATAAATTGTGATGATGGTTTCTCACTTTTAAGCTGGTCTCAAATGGCCCTTTGACCATTGGTCCTTTTGAGGACCTTTTAGTCATTCTGGTCTAAATACATATTAAACGTTAACCTGTGACATATTCTGTAATGTAAATGCACATATGTATATAGTACAATTAAGAAAATGAAATTATTATGCAAATGAACTAGATTCTCAGAGTCACAAAATAGCAATCTGGAAATTGATTTACTTTACTAACCTTTTTAATAATGGCCACTTGTTAGTCACCCAAAGTTACTAAAGTAGCTAATATTGGAAATCCATCTATGATGAAAAAGGACTATGAGGACAGTAGCTTTTCATCATCAAACTACCCACTCATCAAGGAGCTTCAGTCATGTATAGAGAGAGCATTGTGGCAAAGCTGTACATGGCATCCATGTGATTGTCAACATATTTATCTGCAGCTCAGGATAAACTTTACATACACAAGTTATAAGCACTAAATAATTCATATAAGCTAGTTTTTTACCTCCTCAATGTGTGAAGCCTCCCACTGAATATACAAAGTGACATTTGTGATAACCTTTTTATTTGCCCAAAGCTGCAAGGCAATTATTTGCATACATTTCAGATCACCGTACTTATTGATGCCATAGAGAGAAAAAAGGACAAAATAAGGACAATCCCTATCACCATGCTAATAGACAATTTCTAGAAAGAGCTGGTGTGACTTTCAGGTTATACAGGCTTGACTACCTAGTGTAATATTACATCAATGCTCAAGTTTTCTTGGAAGCTTCCTGGCTCTGTTATATATTTGACTTCTTCTCTAGGGAAACACTTAAAAGGTACACTAGGATTAAATTTCCTAACTCTCAAGCATATTATATTCCCAAAATGAATACACATTATTTGCACTAGTTATGTTGTCACCCACCAGACTATCCTTTTACCATCAATAATACCCACCACAGAGTGGCAGTGGTGAAGTTTTCCCAGCAGTAAGAAATGACATCAAAGATGACCATCTTCCTTGGCTAGGATCATTTAGCTGCTAGCTGAACTTCCATTATGTAATTTGATCCCAAACCTAAAGGCGTTTTCCATCTCAGACAGTTATTGAATATGGATAGGATATATCATAAATGTCTAATAGGTAAAGATCCTATTCTCAAGGTCTCACCTCTAGGACCCATCTTGAGAAATTGGACCTTCATCTATTATGGCATATCTTATCTATATAGCATAAGAAAGCCCAGGTTGATGGGTAGGCAGAGATAGGCGCCTACCTCTACCTGTGAGGATGGGGACACAAGAATGAATGGAGTAGGCTCAGGAGCCCAGTCCATACACAGTAGGTGCCAGATGTAAGTTACAGCCAATACCTGCCTTAACCTGTCAGGACTGGAGATAACTCAGATATTGATAATTTAAATACTTAAATGCCATGGTTAACATGGCATCTAGACAGCTATTCAGGATCAGAGGGCAGGGTGTAATAGGAGAGCTGTAACTGCACACTTTTCTGCAACACATTAATATTGCAGAATAATGTACATGTGATCACGCCACTAGTGGTCAAATACCCTTCAGGGACTAAAAGTACAAGTAAAATTAAAAGTAAATATTAAAGGAGTTTTGCCATAATCTCATTTCATACCTCCTGCATCCAGCTCTTCAGCTCTGTGTGCCCAGAAGGGGGCGTGTGTGATTTGTTTGAATTGCATATCATGTGACCCAGCAGGATGACATCACCAGGCCTTTCCTCTCTCTAGTCAAAGAAAGGTCTGTTTATGTAAAGAGCTATGAATAGTTACAATGTAGTGCAGAGGTAAAATTTTTGCCTCCAGGCACAAGGGTCCTCAGTTCAAATCCCTGCAGGAACCAAACCTGTGTATTTTTTTCTCATTATCAATGCACACACCTCATTGAGGTTTCTTTTTTAATTTATTTGCACTGTTCGAGTAATTACTAAGGAGTACAGAGGACTGGAGTAGAGTGAGAGCACCTGGGGTTTGAACACTCAGTAGCTGCCTGAGAGGAGAGGTGATGTCTGAGCATGTGCGACCAGGACTAAGAAGCTCACAGCCCTGGTCTTATCCCCTGGAGACGAGCTGTACAGTATGGATCACTAAGGGAGCAGCTAAAAAAAAATGGTGCAGAATTTTTAATAATGATGAATGGTGAAAATGTTTATTATTTAATTTATAAACTTCCCACATTAATTTTACTTTGTGGCAAAACCCCTTTATCAGGCGCATTAAAGAGTGTCCACAGCACTTTGTAATGTACCTGAGATCGGGGGCGTGCTGGAGGCGTCGCACTTTTATAGACATTTATAGCTTCAGTACGGCAAAACCAGGCGCATTACTGCTGGAACAGGTAGACCACTTTAAACGTGGTTTACTTGAGCCTGAATTTTTGCTTATTAGCTAGTAGCTTAGTAGCTAGAATCTATAACCCGCAGTAGAACAGGTTCATAGATTCAGGCACATTCTATGCCACAAACACGCTAAAAAAAATGGCGTCTGGGCGCCAAAATACATACATGTCGCCCATAGTGTTTTATTGTAGAGGGGCTCATTATTGTGAAGCAGGTTGGGCCCACCTGTAGACATGCTGGTACTCTGGTGCATCATTTGGACATTGTTACTTATTGACACCTGTAGTGGTCATTTTTATCAAAACTGCGAGTCTAGTATCATATTGTTGTGTATCATATTTATTGTGCCGGTTCAATTACTTGGCGATCTTGCTTGCTATCTATAAACACGCACATATACGTGTCTTTAAAATATGCCCTTTTAGCCTTTCACTAGATTTTCAATATCTAAACATAGGTTATGTCAAAACTTATAGCAGTTCTACAGTCTGTAAGGGCAAGTTCTAGAGGTCTTCTCCTATGAGTATCCAACCCTGCTAGGAATATAGTTTAAAAGCCCAAGACAGCTCATTGTGTCACTAATGGAAGATTACACTTGGCTCTCTCTATAGTACATATTTTCTCTAGACATTTGGAGGTTGTTTCTATTTTATCTACTTATTTCATATATTTACACTTTCTGTGTATTACTGAGACCAGTAGAAAAGAACCAATGTGAACAGTAGGGTATCACACACCTGCAGTCACACAAACATTAAACTGTGGACAAGCACTCTGGGTAGTTACATGCAAATTGCAGACTAAGAATAGCCCATTCAAATATCTGCAAAAAGTAGTAACACTATCAAAGCAAGACAACCTCTCAATGTCCATCATTAAGTATTGCCACATAGTTCATCTATTTGTCATCATATCAATCAGTTCCTTTTAACCCGTTTTGCTACCTAATGAGATGCAGCACCATAAGTTAAAACAGACATACATATCCAGCTAATATGTATGCATACATATAATCATGGGATCATCAGTCTTGTCATCTGTCATAGTAAAATAAACAGTTCTGTAAGAGGATACTCTTTTTTGTCTTTGCACTGAAAAACTATAAGTTGAAGCATTCAAAATGATCATCCCGTAGCTAGGTGGTACATCTAACATTGTAGAGGGCACTTTTTATATTTTTCTTAAACTCAGAATGTTCTCTGCACATCTAAGGGGCTAATGCTTTTGCTTTTTTTTAATAGACTTAATTATATAGGATTGATCTTCCCTCGTCATCAAAATGAGCATGTACTTTCTGGTATTTTGGCTCCTTCGAGGAAACTACCATTCTCATCTTAGCAGTTCTTTAATTGTGCCATCAAGTCATTTTCTGTGCTTGATGTTCCAAATTATTGTCTGAGATCTTTAGAAGCCCCTGTTGATAGTGGGAAATGGATCTATAGTTGACAAAAAAGACCTAATATGAGATGAGCTATCTGCGCTATCTGCACCAACCATTGGCGGCTGATACTTTTCAGATATATGGAGCCTTATTATGTTGGGTGTCCGCTGTCTGCTTTGATTCCGAACAATCTTCTACATTTATCAATAAGTCAAATACATTTCCAGTAGAAGCTGTAACGAAGTGGGATAATAGGACTTCATTTTAAGAAAGGGTTTGTACTGGGATAAACATTTTATAAGTTGTCTGGAGGAAAAATCAACGTGTAGGTGGAGGTAGTTACTGATTGGTTAAATGGTGCTTGTTATTTTGAAGAAGGTTACTTAAAGGGTTATGTACTTAGAACTCTCATAGAAGTGAATGGAGAGAACCGTGCATACTTGGCCACTTCTCAGTTTTCCATGGCCACAGCAGAAAGCTGCCAAAATCTATTTCCCCAGTTGGAAATACCAATTTAAGTGAGGAGTGTCCATATTGATCAGTACCTGGCTAAGTGGGCACAGAGACATAATATCATCCCAGGAAGGCCCTTTCCTAGAGGTATGACAAATTTTGAAAATGCTTGTAATCAATGCCGTCTTTTTCTGTCTGCAGCCATGATTATACTATTTGACGTCCACTCCTAAGACCAGTAAGATCCATTTTTCTCACAACAGAATATTTCTCAGATCAGCAATACTTCTCCTTTAGTCCAGTGCATAAGACAAAGAAGAGCAATTAATCACACTCAGAATGATTTTCTTTCAGAAAGCTTCCCATAGGCTTTCCAGACCAGACCAAAACCAGAAAAACCCACATTTTAATATTTCCACAAAGGCAAAAAAAAACTATTAAAAAATGAGGTAGAAGTTTGTGTACAAAGTTTGGAAGTGCATCACGCAGGACTAGATAATAAAATAAAGGGAAATTTACCTCCGAACAACATCAGGTAAAAGGAGCCAAATAAGGAGGAATGTTTGTGGCATGTGACCCAATGATGATAAGTAGGAAGCTACCTTCCATGTTTTACTATATTGTTACTATATTGTTTAGTACATACATGTAGTTTATTCGTTTATGTATGTGTGTATGTACAATGCTAGGATATTGCTGAAAAAAAATCTATTGCATGGAAAGCTGCAGTACAAAAAATGCTAAAACATCATGCATGACCAGTTGAAGCTAAGGGCATGTCCCCACGGCAAGGGTTTTCGGTCGGTTTTTCAGCCGGTTTGCGGTTTTTCAGACCGCCTGAAAAAACGGCCGAAAATGAGCACAATAGCGCTCTATGGAAAACCCGTGCAGCAGTCCCCACTGCACGGGTTTTCCGTCAGGCGGTTTTGCCGCCCGCGGTCCGCTCAAAAAACATTGAGCAAGCACCATCTTCCGTCCGGTTTTCGGACGGAATCTGTGCTGCTCAATGTGAGGGGGGAGGGCTGTTCTCCGCTCATCGCGGAGAAAAGCCGTCCCCACCGCAGCCGCGGGGACGTGCGCAAAACAGGACAAATACCGGCCGGTTTGCTGTGCCGTGGGGTCGTGCCCTAAGAAAGTGGGTAGTACATGCTAGCTAGCATAACATTGCTGCCTGGGCAACAGGGCACACATAACAGTGAGCCAAATAAATTGAATAAATTGATTCTTAAATGGGCAAAAACATAATAGGGCCAATTACTGGTGTTTTTTTTATGCCATAACACTGTTCCATCAGAGAACAGGAAGGACCAGAGATTGTTGACCCTTCTTCTTACCTTCTTTCACCATCTCTTGTCATCTACAGTGGCATGATCCTCTATTAGTTTCCTGTTTATTTTATGCTATTTTTGCTGTGATTGTACAGAGTCCTGAGCCGTTTCGTAGCTTATAAAAAAGAGGATGGGACAATTTTGAGCATGACCTTCCTTTCTCATGGGGTTGCTTCTGTTGTAAGCACGTGTTTGCATACTTGGGTATTCTCTTGTATACCTGCATATTGTTAAATTTAAAATAATTACAACTAAACTATATTTGATGTAAACTAAAGGGTTCCAGACAAAAAGGGTGTGTGTAAGTCGGAGATATTTAATTACCTACTGATGTCCATATAAGCGGTTTTATGGATATGGGGCGACATGTATGAATGGGGCTGCGCCAGATATCGGTCATCTTTACAGCCTGATATCCAGCACAGCCCCGTTCATACATTTTCACTAGAACCGTAGCGAAGCTAAACATTTATAGCTTCACTACGGCATATCTGGCCGCATTACAGTTAGAACAGGTCCACCACTTTCAAAGTGGTATAACTGATCCCGAACTGTCGCCCGAGCACTGGACTGCGCCTGATTTATGACCCGCAGTAGAGCGGGTTCATAAATCAGGCACATTCTATGCCTTTTTCATGTGCATGAAATTTGGCGTGCGAACGCCAAATTTCATAAACGTCCCCCATGATGTCTATGTACTATATCGCGGTACCAGGCTATAACACAGACCCCCATGTCATCTTATTCTCTAGCTCTAGTTAACCAAATTGTAGGAGTAGTTTATGACAAAGAACATGTTGAGTACACAATGCTTCTACGTGTGCTATCGTATTGATTTATTATCTACTTAAATGTGCTTTTCGTCCATCTTTTAGTGAAATAACGCTCTCTGAACACAAAACCTGTCCTACAAGACTATGCATCCATATGTTGCTTGTGTTTAATCTAGCTTTACCACATATTCCTCATTACATGGCTCCAGTCATTAGATTTCTGCGATATTGTCACTAAAATGCAGACATGACACCCCAAAATTGTGACCCACAGAGGGCATGTTTGCACTAGTCATGCATGATTCAATAAAAATATCACAGAATGACAGCTTATACTTGAAAACATTCATCCCGGTTGAGGTAGGTTTGGAGATTGACCTCTGTACAGACTCCTCAATACAGTTTGTATTTGACTTATCAGCAGACAAATAAAAAATAAAACCCTAATGAAAAATATAAACTTCAGACCAGGCTTCAAGAGCAGCAGGCATCCCTGGGATATCCCCGAGCGCCTAAACAATCATCTGGCATAATCATTCTAACAACAGAAGGTGAAAAAATGTCAGTGGGTAGTGATGTGGATGGAGTAAATTTCCCTATAAAATCTATCAGTCCTGCATCCGAAGGGCTTAAAAGCAGGCAAATTCCATGTATTGTGAGTGAAAAAAAAATGGCTGCCCACAGTCTCTGGAGAGAAACAGTCTATAAGTGCCAAAGTTCTCACATAATAATAAAAAAGTACAAAACTCTATCAAAAGGGTACAGGGGAATCACAGGGTTTGGAAAATGGAGACCTGAGATGTATAGAAAGCTCCAAACACAGCTGAAAGGAGCAGCTAGGATTCTGTTTCAGTTCAGTTTTAGAAGAAGGTAGGGGCTCAGTCATTAGCTGCAGGTGGATGGGTTGTTGCCTGAGATCCAGGAGGGTCCTCTTCAGCAAAACTGATTTCATCAGGAATGATGGCGGACACCAGAGTTACATCCAATGAATGTAAAGGAGCAGACTGCTATGGAGAAAAGAGGAATACTGGTTAAAATTCATATCATTCATCAATTGACAGCAGGGACATTTTCATGCATAGACAAGGATAACAAATAAAAGTTTTCTGCCATTTGTTTACACCCTACAGAACAAGAAAAAAATGCATGAATGGAGCCTGTAATAAAATGGATCCAGCTTAGGGTTTACATATCTGTTTTCTACAACCTTTGTGAGTCTGCACAGGGCATTCCCAGTGTCACGAGGGACTCTATAGACAGATGGTGGATCCTCTGGTCACCGCGTGGAGTTGGCATGACCTACGCCAGGGAGCGGAGTCTAAAGCTATATTCACACGGCATAATTGCGGGGCATAATTACGGCCCGCAATTACGCCGGGACATCAGGAGCTCGCGCCGACTCCTGTGGCGCGGGGGGGGGGGGGGAGGCGGCAGCCCACTGGCCCCATAGACATTCACTACTAGCGGCGCGTATTCGCCGCTAGTAATTGACATGTCACTTATCTCCCTCCACGGCGTAGTGTGCGAGCGGGGAGAAGAGGCGTAATCCATAGTTCTCTATGCATCATTTGTCTGGACATGGCATGGATGCACCATTTATCTGGACATGGCATGGATGCACCATTTATCTGGACATGGCATGGATGCACTACTTATCTGGACATGGTATGGATGCACCATTTATCTGGACATGGTATGGATGCACCATTTATCTGGACATGGCATGGATGCACCATTTATCTGGACATGGCATGGATGCACTACTTATCTGGACATGGTATGGATGCACCATTTATCTGGACATGGCATGGATGCACCATTTACCTGGACATGGCATGGATGCACTACTTATCTGGACATAGCATGGATGCACCATTTATCTGGACATGGCATGGATGCACTACTTATCTGGACATGGTATGGATGCACCATTTATCTGGACATGGCATGGATGCACCATTTATCTGATCATGGCATGGATGCACTACTTATCTGGACATGGCATGGATGCACTACTTATCTGGACATGGCATGGATGCACTACTTATCTGGACATGGTATGGATGCACCATTTATCTGGACATGGTATGGATGCACCATTTATCTGGACATGGCATGGATGCACCATTTATCTGGACATGGAATGGATGCACTACTTATCTGGACATGGTATGGATGCACCATTTATCTGGACATGGAATGGATGCACAATTGATCTGGACATGGAATGGATGCACTACTTATCTGGACATGGTATGGATGCACCATTTATCTGGACATGGTATGGATGTACCATTTATCTGGACATGGCATGGATGCACCATTTATCTGGACATGGCATGGATGCACCATTTATCTGGACATGGCATGGATGCACTACTTATCTGGACATGGTATGGATGCACCATTTATCTGGACATGGCATGGATGCACCATTTATCTGGACATGGCATGGATGCACTACTTATCTGGACATAGCATGGATGCACCATTTATCTGGACATGGCATGGATGCACTACTTATCTGGACATAGCATGGATGCACCATTTTTCTGGACATGGCATGGATGCACCATTTATCTGGACATGGCATTGATGCACTACTTATCTGGACATAGCATGGATGCACTACTTATCTGGACATGGCATGGATGCACTACTTATCTGGACATAGCATGGATGCACTACTTATCTGGACATGGCATGGATGCACTACTTATCTGGACATGGCATGGATGCACTACTTATCTGGACATAGCATGGATGCACCATTTATCTGGACATGGCATGGATGCACTACTTATCTGGACATGGTATGGATGAACCATTTATCTGGACATGGTATGTATATCTATGCACTATTTATTTTACATGGTATTTATGTGCATTCATGCACTATGACCTGATCTTTGCACTTTTTATCTTGATGTTGTATGCCACTCCATATCTTGATCTTGTAGACATCATTTATTTAAGTAGTGTATGGGCGATTTATTTATTTATTTATTTATCAATCATACACATATTTGTGCGGCTTAGCATGCAGGTTTCTGTCAATGTGGGAGAGGAATCTGGCCTCTGGCAATGGTTTATCAGCAGTAGGAAGAATAAGGCTTGATTGAATCCAACACACCTGATTCTTCTTTTTTCTGACACATGCCATTAGGGGACAGTCAGGAGACTCTTATACACATCAGACTGTTGCTGATAGTGCTGTAATCAGCAAACTTTTATCTGTACACAATGTACATGGACAGCTTTACTGTATAACAATATTTCTACATTTTAAGATCTACCAAAGACAAAGCTTCCAACATCAACATTAAAAAAATTTCATAGTTCTATATAGTTACCTTGAATAACTTTACCAGTATAGACAATGGGCCTTATTCATTAAAACTGTCAAACGGTAAGACTGTGTTTGTTGCCCATAGCAACCAACCAGAGCTCCGCTTTCATTTTATATAGTGTTGTGAAAAAATAAAAGCTGAGCTCTGATTGGTTGCTGTGGACAAAGACAGTCTTACTGCTAGACAGTTTTCATACATAAGGCCAAGATGTTTATGGGTTAAGGCTATCATAAAATATTTGCTGTGGGCTGTTATTTGGCTCTTGACCCCTAAGCAAGTCCTTAAGTAGATAAGGAGAACCAAATCAAACAAATAAGTCAAAAATTAGACTTGGTAATGTTTTTTACTGAGACAATTCTTAAATATCACATGTCTGTGAGTGGCAAAAGGATGTGAACCTTAGATTTCTCTGTACAAAACAGTTTCAGCTCTCTTATATTGGTGGGCTTTCTCCCATGAAGTGTTCGCTTCAGGTTCTACAACATTTCTATTGGGTTAAGGTCATAACTTTGATTTGGCCATTCCAAAACTATAGCTTTATTCTTCACCATTCTCTGTTAAAACTATCGGTGTATTTGCGGTTGTTGTCTTGCTGCATGACCCAAATTCTCTTGGACTCCAGGTTACGGACAGATGTTATGAGATTTTCTTTTAGATATTTCTGGTGTTATTCAGATTTCATTGTTCCATCAGTGATGGAACCCATATATTGTATAGACTCATTACAGTATGAATTACAAGTTTTAATATAATACATTTGGGAGCTTTATAACAAATAAAAAGATAGTCCAGGAGAACCCCTTTAATTTTCAATGATATTCAAATTTTTTTTAGATGCACTAGTATATGCGTTGCTCTTGGTGTGATCTTTTTTGGTGGCCCAGTCTTGGAGAGAGTAATAATGGTCTTGAATTTCCCCTATTTGTACACTTTCTGGCTGTAAATTGGTGGAATCCGAACTCTTTAAAGGGAATGTGTCATCAAAAAATGAGTCATTGTTTAAGTCCCAATTTTATGTTAAACACATTTTTTAGAAATTTTTTTTTTTAATTTTCCATATCACTTTCAATTTTTTTAATAATTCTTAAGTCTTGCAGTTTTCACTTTGGCCACTAAGCCTTGTTTGTATTGCTTTAACAGCAGTCAGAGAGATGCTTTACCGTAGCTTCATGCACATAGGAGACGTAAGACTGAATCAGTCCCATTTACTTCTATAGGAGAGTTTTCTAGTCATGCTCTGTGACCTGGGAAGAAATCAGTGTGCAGGGAGGTGAAAGGGTGAACTGTGATTATCTCCTCTTGTGACTGGTGGATCCTGTGTTATCTATTCACACTGGTGTCTCCTTTCAGTTTGACCCTCTTTGTGCTGATAATGAGCAGACAACTGAGAATCTTTCTCTACAGAACAGGAAGCATCAGAATATTGTTAGGCTTAGTGGCCAAAGTGAAAACTGCAGGACTTAAAGGAGTTGTCTCCCTTCAGAGTTTCAGAGAATGCATGAATGAAATACTCCTGGTTCAGATTGACTCATTTGCATACAGCTCCTTGCTTGTACAGCTCTGTGCCATGTTGTGCTTTCAGATGCTAATTAGATCAGATTAGCTTCTCAAACTACTAACAGGACTTCTTATCTGATCCCCAAACAAAAGCCCTAATTACTGTTCTGTTTATTTTACATAAATCAAGCTTTTTACTGCTGAGCAGCACAGGACACTGCCACAACCTGTGTGATGACCTCACTCACTGTTATCTCATTGAACAAACACCAGGGGGAGAATTGTTTACAGGTCAGTTACTGAGGGAACTGAAATAGCCAGGGAGGTCATAAATTCACTTGTATCTCCTTAGGGAAAACAGAGGAACAAAGCAATATATTTGGAAAATGTCTTTATTTTGTGTTCCCTACAATTTGAAAGCTATTCTTTGTAGCGAGACAACCCCTTTAAGAATTATTAAAAATATTGAAAGTGATATGGAAAATTTAAAAAAATATAACCAAAGAATCTTAAAAAAATGTGTTGAACATAAAAATGTGAGTTAAACAAGAAGTCATTTTTTATGACACATTCCCTTTAAAGATGGTTTACAAACATTTTCCAGTCTGAGAAGCATCAATTATTCTTCTTCTGAGGTCCTCAGAAATTTCTTTTGTCTGTGCCATGATACAGTTCCACAAACGTGTGTTGTGAAGATCAGACTTTGATAGATCCCGGTTCACAGACTATTGACGCTCACAGTTTTGTAACATTGGATCCTTTTCCTCAATAAATAAATGACCACGTTTAACCCCTTAATGACCCTAGACGTATCCATACGTCCAGGTCGTTTGGGGGTTCACGCCTCTGGACGTATGCATACGTCCTGAGGAACGCGCGAACTCAAAAGCAGAGTTTGCTCGATCGGCGCGGGGTGTCAGCTGTATATTACACCTGACATCCCGCAGCGTCGGCCCCGACCCCGGATCGCTCCTCCTGCGTCTCTGTTGGCGACAGCAGCACACGATCGTGCGGCTGCTGTGTGCTGACAGACAGCATGGAAGGCATAGAATGCCTTCCGGTTGTCTGAACGTCACGATGCCCGGCCGTGCCCTGGGGGGCATGGCCCGGCATCGTGACTGACAGTTGTCATAGGAACCAGTGCATAGCAACAAGCGTTGCATTGATTCCTATTGAATGAGAGATCTAAAGATCTCTCATTCAAATCCCCTATGGGGAAAAGTAAAAGTAAAAATGTGAAAGTAAAGCTAACTTATTACGGCTACTGCACAGTGAGCGCTGTTAAAAATAAAAAAAAAAAAACACTACAAGGATTGCAATATTTTCTCACTCTGCCTTCCAAAAAGGGTTTTAAAAAACTGATCAAAAAGTCTTGTGCCCCCAAAAATTATACCAATAAAAATGTCAACTCATCCCGCAAAAAAACAAGCCTGTTGTTACGGTTCCGGACACGGAAGTGGATCCACTGGACCACCACAAGCGGTGGTGAAAAGCCATGCCAGGGAACGGAATCTAATGGGTTTCCCGGGTTTTTCACCAGAGCCCGCCGCAAAGGGGGAGGGAAACTTGCTGCGGCGGGAGTCTACCAGGTCGTTACCCCTGACGTGACTTGCTTGCGGTGGCACCGAAGTATAGCGTGGTGCAAAATCGTCGGGCAGGCTCGTAGTCGGGTCAGGCAGAAGGTCAGGGCAGGCACTATTTTTTGTGGTCGTGGACAGGCAGGCGGTCAGGGCAGGGGGGAAAGGGGATTCGTGGTCAAGAGAGGGAAGCGAGGATACGGTACAGGGTAGATCAGGACGAGACAATAGGGAACGCTTTTCTCGATAGGCAAGGCACTAAAGATCCGTCAGGAACTGGCGGAAGCGCCCAGGTGAAATAGAGGCAGTGCCCGCAATTACCCAATTACCGGCGCACTGCCCCTTTAAATCTCACAGAGCCGGCGCGCGCGCGCCTTAGATCACAGGGACGCGCGCACCGGACAGCAGGAGACTGCAGGGACACAGGAGCGCGGCCGGGTAAGTACTGGCGCGCCGGAGGGCGAGTGCGCCCGCCGCCCGACACCCGGGCAGCGGCGGCACTCGTCCCGGGGACCGGGGCAGAGCTGCGCCGGCGCCCGCAGGAGGAGTCGCGGGCGCCGGTCGCAACACCTGTACACAGCTCCATACACAGACAAATAAAAAAGTTATGGCTCTCAGACTATGGCGATGCAAAAATGTGTTTTCCTGTTTAAAATAAAAGTGTTTTATTGTATAAAAGCATAAAAAATTTAAAAAAAAAACAAATTGGGTATTGCTGTAATCGTATCGACCTGCTGAGTAAAGCTAGAAAAGGCATATCTAACGCAGAGTGACCGCTATAAAAAAGAAAAATAAAAAACACTACCAGGATTGCTGTATTTTGTTCAAAATGCCTCACAAAAACCTTAATTAAAAGTGAACAAAGTGTTGTATGTACTCCATAGTAGTACCAATAAAAGCATCAATTCACCCCGCAAAAAACAAGGCCCTACACAGCTCTGCACACAGCAAAATAAAAAAAGTTATGACTGTCAAATAGGACAACATAAAAACCCCAATTTTTTATAGACCTATTTCTATTGTGTAAAAATAATAAAACATAAAAAACTATATAAAATTTATACCATTGCAATTGTACCGACCCCCATAGTAAAGTTATCACATCATTTACACTGCACGGCGAACGCTGTAAAATGGTGGAACAATGGTGGAACTGCGTATTTCCCCCCCATTTTCATGGCCCAATGCTAAAAAAACGATGGAACACCTGTGTGCCCAAAATGCACAATACAACTCTATATGAGATCCATAAGGGGTGTTGAATCTAAAATAGGGCGACTTCTGAAAGATTTCACCTGTTCTGGTTCTTTGGTGGCTTTGCAAATGCGACATGGCCACACCAAAATTCTGCGTTTCCAAAAGCCAAATAGCACTCCCCCCTTGTACGCCCTGCCATGCGACCAAACAGCAGTTTAAACCCACATGTAAGGTATTGCCGAACTTGGGAAAAAATTGCTTAACAAAGTTTTGGTTTTTTTTTCCAGGATTCCTTGCAAATATGAAAAAATGCAGATTATTGGAAAAAAATTTTTTTTCATTTTCACAGCCTAATGCTAAAAAAAAAATTTGTGAATCACCTGTGGGGTCGATATACTCACTGCACACCTGTATATATACCTTCAAGGGTGTAGTTTCCAATATGGGGGCTTTTTAGGGGGGTTTATTAAGTTTTAACACCTTAGGGCCTCCTCAAACCTGAAATGGCGCCTTAATAAAATTGCCTTGAAAATGAGATCCCAGAGTCCAGTAGATGCGCCTCCTATTCTGGGGCTTATGGTTGAGACAAATAATGCACTAGGGCCACATATGGGATATTTCTAAAAACGGCAGACATGGGGGAAATGATATTACATTGCATTTACCTAGTCACATTTACCGTATTCCAGTGACTAATGGATAAATATTGAAAATAGGCAAAAATAGTGAAATTTTTGAAATTTCACCTCCACTTTGCTTTAATTTCTGTGAAATACCTAAAGGGTTTAACAAACTTCCTAAACAGTTGTAAATTTTTAAGGGGTCTATTTTTTAAAAGGGCTCTTTTATGGGGATACTAACATTGGGTACCTAAACCACGTCAGAACGGGAATGGTCCCTAAAAAAATGTTATTGCAAATTTTTTTGAAATGGGAGAAATTACTAAAAAATTTTTCTAAGTCCTCTAATGTCATAAAAAAGAACATTTAAAAAAGGCCAAACCCAAGTGGACATATGTAGATGGTGAATAAAATCTTTTTCCCGCAAAATTTTTGGAACTTTCAAAATCAGTTTTTTTCAAAATTTATTTTAAAATTTTTGTTGTTTTTTTTTTCACAAAAAAAAAAGGTTGTATGGATAAAATTCTCTTCAAATTTAAAAAACACAAGGCGACATGTATAGGGGTTTTTTCGCCCGATTTCTGGCTTTTTCCCCCCCCTCCCCGACCCGAATCGCCTGTGGGACCGGGGATGCTGTTTTGGGCAGCGTTCGCCATTTTTCAGCGGCCCCGCTGAAGGGGCGGCAGGGGCGCGGGGTAGATTCCGGGGGGGGATGGGCGCGCTCGAAAACCCGGGGCATCTACGATGGCGAGTGGGGGAAAGGGGGCGCATTGCGCCCGACAGGCGACCTATTGTTCTGGCTAAATCTCCAGGGGGGCGAAGTGAAGCAAATGGAACATCCGGGAAGCAAGAAAAGATCGCAAGAGAAATCTCCGCCATCTCCATGCGGCGGGAGTATTTTCCAAAATCCCCTTTTTAAAAAGGCGGAAAACATTACAGAAAAAGACTCACCCTTAAAAAAAAAAAATAAAAAAAAAAAAACATTTCCCCAAAAATTAGAATGGGGCCACATCAAAATTAAGATATTGGAAAAATTCCCGGGAAATACGTAATTCAAACCCCGAAGCTTTCCTTGGTGGTTTAAACCAGCCAATAAGAATGGACGACAGTGAACCATTAAAACCTATGGAAAATTTGGACCAATCAAAATCAAAGGGGGGACAGTTCAAAATACATAAAAATACAGAAAAAGCATTGGCTACTACGGGGGTTTGGGGCTATCTGGGCCCAATCAGAATAGGAGCGCAGGACCCTTTTATAAATGGCCCCTGCGCCCCTTTCGTTTGGGTCAATACTCCTCCATAGGATAAATGGCCACTGCGCTTGTTCGATTTGGGTTGGTTTTTGCCCACCCCTCAGAAGAGCTTAAAACAAAATTTTAATTACTGTTTTCCCCAATTTTCTATATCGCAATTCCCTTGTAGCCCAGTCTCGGCGCAAACGCGTTTGTTCGGGGTTAACTGATTTATTTTTAAGAAGGTTTCAGCACTTTACTGAGAAAGTTTTAACTTAAAAAAATGATTTTTTTTCATACCCATCCGCACGGCGGCCCAGATTGCATAGCCCGATCCTCCTTGACTACAATAGAGAAGTAGCTCGTGCTCTGATTGGCTGGGATACCAAGCCCCCGCTAGCTCAGCCAATCAGCTTTTTTTCTGTATTTTTACTGTATTTTGAACTGTCCCGCCTTGATTTTGATTGGTTCAACTTCTCCATAGGATATAATGGGTCTCTGTCGCTCCTAATCTGATTGGTCAATACTTCTCCATAGGATTTAATGGGTCCCTGTCACTCCTATTCTGATTGGCCGAGATAGCCAAGCCCCCGCTATCTCAGACAACCAGCTCTTTTCTGTATTTTTACTGTATTTTGAACTGTCCCGCCTTTGATTTTGATTGGTTCTAACTTCTCAAGGGATAAATGGGTCCTGTCGCTCCTATTTGATTGGTCCAAACTTCTCTATAGGTTTTAATGGGTACCTGTTGCTCCTATTCTGATTGGCTGGTTTATGCCGACCAATGAGAATAGGTTTCAGAATAGGTTTGAATTAATGTATTTCCCGGCAATTTTCAATATCCTAATTCTTGATGTAGCGCCGTTCTAGATTTTTGGAAAGTGATTTTTTTAAATTATATTTTCTTTTTGAGGTTCAGCTCTTTTCGATAATGTTTTTACGCCTTTATAAAGGCGATTTTTGATTCATACTCCGCACGGACATCTTTAATGATTTTCTCGCTGTTTTCCCCCGCCTGTCTCGAATCGGAATACATGTGAGGCGCAGTCCCGTACTGCGTCTAAGTCCCGCACTGCGCCCCACACACTGGCGAGGCGTATTGAACTTTTCCCCGCATGTAGGAGCGCACCTCCTCGGACGGCGGATCTTAGGCGCAGCTCCGCACTGCGCCCGACACACTGGCGAGGCGCGGCGGACTTTACATGTTATGTATGACCGCGCTACCTCAGGCGGCGAATCATAGGCACAGCACCGCACTGCGCCTAAGTCCCGCACTGCTCCTCAAACACTGGCGAGGCGCGGCGGACTTCACATAGCATGTATGAGCGCTCTGCCGGCGCCGACATAAATCAGGCGCAGATTTCTCCGGAAAAGGTGCGCTCCGACGCGGTGAGATTCATACATGTCGCCCAATGTGTCACGAAAATACAATCTCTGAATCACATGGATAGGTTAAAGTGTCAAAAAGTTATTCTGACATAAAGTGACACATGCCAGATTTCAAAAATAGGGCTGTGTCAGTAAGGCCAAAACTGGCTGGGTCCTTAAGGGGTTAATACTTTTGATTTATTTGTTTGATTTGGTTCTCTTTTATCTATTTTTTTAACATAATTATTTTATCAATTTTTTTTAACATTTTCATTGGTATGCACGTACAGAAGAGAAAAGGATTTTCAAAATGAAAACAGAATCAGAAAGAATAATAAAAGGTACACATTTGATATATCATTTGGTACATAATGTAGTTAGTATATTTGTAAAAAGGAAAAACAAAATCAAAGAGTGGAGTTTGACTTTCTTTGCGTTGTACAGTATCAAGATTTTTTTAAGTATATCAGGTCTTTTAATTGTTTAATCAAGGGGATATTAACTGGTAATTTATCTTCCAGCCATACAGAAAGTAAATGTCTCTTGGCCAGAATATACTGCATTATGAACAATTGGGGGTTGCAAAGGTTTAGAGTTTCCACTTTATCTGCTAAGCCATCTTTAGAGTGGATAGAGCCATCATAGGTGTTAGGATTAATGGGGGATGCCAAAGATTCCTCAGAATACTTTCTATTTCCTTCCAATAGTTATGACTATGGTTACATACCGATAAACTCTATCATTTTTAGGACATGTAGAAAAATCTGATGTAGTTTTAGTAAAATTTATGCAGAAAAATTATAACTGGGAAAGCAGGGTATGTGGAATTTAAGGGGCCTCTGGTTGAACAGACTTAGCTTCAGGGAACCCCCAGGTTGCTACACATGACGTAGCTACTTGTGTAAGCTGAAGTGCCAGACGTAGGACTGAGGAATAGGTAAAGGTGACAGGTCACAGGCAGATAGCAACTGAAAACAGGTAGCAGAGTCTCAGACAGGTAGCAAGGTAAACGCAGGTAGCAGACAGCAACCAGAGGTCAGGATCAATGTAGAAACATAACCAAACATCAACAAACAAAAACCAGAGCACAGTTAGGTAGTTCCTTAAGTTCCAGGTGGCAAAAGGTAATTGGCAAGATAATTATGTACTGTCCCTTTAAATCTCAGCAAGCCTAGGGAGGATGTATGGGCGCACAAGACCAGAGCAGGAGCGGGATGGTTAGACACTTTGCGAGGGGGCAGAGGCGGAATGAGACACAGGCATGTCCGCAGTCTGGAGTGGGGACCCCCGGACCTGACAAATATAGCAATTTTTTAAAGGGGGCAAGATTTTTTAAGCACCAGGTTACATTATTTTTTATTATTATTATTTTAAAATTATTATTTTTTTTGGAGGCCCTTTTATTCCAGGGGGGGTACCCTTTCAGGCGGGCATAAAAAACATTGGTCAAACAATTACAAAATGCAAATAAGGCTAACAATGGTACAGAGGAAAAAGGTCCCTGTCCCCCGAGGGCTTACAATCTAAGGGGGGGGGTGAAGGACAGAAGTGAGGGGGAGACATGTTTTTTGGGGGAGGGGGTGCAACCCGGGGTTTAAAGTTTGGGTTTTAGGCAATCCGAAGAGGTGGTTTTTTAGGTTACTTTTTTAAGCCGGTGAGAGGGGGAGGTCTATTGTTTGGATGAGCATATGTGTATGCGGTTTGTAATTATACACATTCTGTAGCAAAATTTCTGTATACTTGCATTTAACGCATACCAAAGATATTTGCTGGGTTAGGAACATTTCCTATGATACTCAGCTAACTTTAAAAATTTGGGTTCCTTAAATTTTCCCTCTGATCGATGACGTTGTGAGTGAGGAAAAAGATGTTCCATCTCATTCAGATCACTGACTTTCCCTTTAATTTCTGGGACATTACTGTCCATCATTGTAGCACCATTTTGAGCACTTCGATTCGAAATTCTGCCATTAATGTTACCGGCAACTTGTGGGTTATTTTGGCCTCGATGCTTTGCACTTTTTAACCTAAAGAGAAATAAAAAAAAAAAAAGAATTTTTTATTGACTACAGCATTGAAAAAGTTCAGTACATCACTACGTTAAAAATTTGAGGGCACCCAACAATTTTTTTTTTCCCTGAAAACTCATATTTTATTTATAAAGAGTTGAAAATAAAAGAAATTCGTCCAGACATTTACAACGTTAGAAATAAATTTTTTATTTGAAATAAAAAAAATTTTCTACTTTTAAACTTTTTCTTTCCTCAGAAATGCCCCTTTTCAGCAATTCCAGATTTCAGACCTTTGGCATTCTAGTGTTAATTTGCGAGGTAATCTGGAGAAATTTTCCCCCCCTTCCCCAAAACCCCCTCCAAAAAATTTTTTGGCTTTATGGGCCACTTTTTGGTCCAACGGTCAAGCTGCTCCCACAACAGTCAATGGTCTGGGACTCCTGGCCCCCCTTCAAAGGATACCAGCTGCCTGCTTCTTCCCTAAAAAGTTCTTTCTAATTTTTGGGGATTTGTTTTGGGGCATTGTCCGTTGCAGGTGAAATGACTCCCAAAAAGCGTGTCCATAGGGGATGGGAGGGCTCAAATGAGGATAGCCTTCCTTATTCAAAATCCCTTTTTTCCCTTTACAAATCTCCCCATTTTCCCGCCCCAAAGCAACCCCAACCCTCACATTACCTCCACCATTTGACAATTTTTCGGGTCTTCCAGCATCTTTTCAGTTTTTTTGCGTCTCACAAATAATTTCTGTGTGATCCAAAAACCTCAAATTTGATTCGTCTGTCCAAACACTTTTTCCAATCTTCCTCTGTCCAATGTCTGTGTTTTTTAGCCCATATTAATCTTTTCCTTTTATTAGCCAGTCTCAGATATGGCTTTTTCTTTGCCACTCTGCCCTGAAGGCCAGCATCCCAGAGTTGCCTCTTCACGGTAGACGTTGACACTGGCGTTTTGCGGGTACTAGTTAATGAAGCTGTCAGTTGAGGACCTGTGAGGCGTCAATTTCTCAAGCTAGAGACTTTAATGTACTTGTCTTGTTGCTCAGTTGGGTGCAGCGGGGCCTCCCACTTCTCTTTATACTCTGGTTAAGCCTGTTTTGCTCTCTCTGAAGGGAGTAGTACACCTTTGTAGGAAATCTTCAGGTTCTTGGTAATTTCTCACATGGAATAGCCTTCATCTCTCAAACCAAAAATAAACTGTCAAGTTTCACATGAAAGTTCTCTTTTTCTGGCCATTTTGCGAATTGAATTGAATCGAACCAAACCAACAAATGTAATGCTCCAGAAATTCCCCAACTACTCAAAGAAAAGGTCAGTTTTTATAGCTTCTCTAATCAGCAAAACTGTTTTCAGCTGGCTAGCATACTTGCACAAGGGTTTTAAAAATTCCAATAGTCTTCTTATATTGTTAGCAAACACAATGTACTAAAAGAACACTGGAGTTGATGGTTGTTGGAAATGGCCTCTATACACCTAGGTATATATGCCATTTAACAACCAGAACGTTTGCAGCAAGAATAAATATCCATTTAAGCCCATTAACCATATGTAGAATATATATCTTGGATTCATGTAATGATAGCTTCATTGAAAAAAAATGTTCTTTTCCTTTCAAAATACAGGAAATTTATCTAAGTGACCCTAAACTATTGAACGGTAGTGGTACATGTTATGTGTTCTACCATTTAAGCGGAATCAGTCCCCCCAATACGCAAACGCCAGTTTTTTTTAATCTATTTGGCACCCAAAACACTTATGACACCATAATCTTGATGTAGATGAACTGTCATATACCAAAACTAGGCGCATTTTACGCTGGCACACACATTGTAATCGCCTAAAAATGATACCCTGTGCTCCTCCAATAACGCACTGCATCTATTGAGGACAGCACTACATACACTAGTAATGATATGTTTCGTGCCTCAGTTGCGCAATGCGCCTCGATAGGCGCATTACATACACTACCAATGATACGCTATGTGCCACGATTTGCGCAATGCGACTATTTAGGCACAATGCGCCTTTTTTAGACACATTAAGTTTACCATGCAAGATATACCTGACGGGCCAGTTATTGAGAGATCGGACTTTCTGGCACACTTTACACAGATTAATAGCCTAAACTGCCTACGGTATATTTGCCTTTTAGTCTTTTTATAGGAAGGACTGTAAACCTAAGTTTACCAATGTTTCATCATCTAAGTATATTATTCATGACTAAAATGACCTGTGATCATCAATGTAGATGATAAGTGAACACCATATAAAGTTCAAATAACAATTGTCAGAACTCACAACAAAAATTATTGCCATTGGGACATCCAAACAGAATATCTGAAGGTTTTTTTGGCATCTGTCTCTTCCCATGTTTGACTAGACGTTTTTATTTAATACTTTTAGTTGTTCTGCTATAATAAGACGTTCCTCCCTCCGATAACCACCCGCAATATAATTTCAGGGGGGATCAGTTGCCATGGCAGAGGAAGCCTTATGTTGGCTTCCGTAGCTGCCATATATGTACACCTATTACACGCTGCTATCCGCTGCCTATCGGCAGGAGAATAGTAAAAAAATGAACATCCAAAAACAACCATCAGTACAATATTAAGCGCTTGTATATATTACAATGGATTGTGCCCCCTAGGGTTTCATGTAGCCTCGGGAACTAATGTTTCAATAATTAAAAAAAAAAGTTTAAAACAAATGTGTTCAAACTTAATAAATCACCCGCCCCCCTTGTTCCATTTTTTTTTGTGTCTCTACACTTACTTTCTTCTCACTTTTCCCCTTTTCTATTAATCATCTATTTTCCCCGCGTTTTACAAATAAAAAAATGGAAACGTTACACATAAATTATATCGCTGGGTTGTAAAAGTCTGATCTATTAAAATATAACATCATTTATCCTGTACAAACGAACACTGGAGAAGGGAAAAAAAAGTCCAACCGCAAAATTGTGGATTTTTTGTTGGTCATTTCATCCCCCAAAAATTGGAACAAAACGTGATCAAAAAGTCACATCTATCCCACAATGGTACCAATAAAAACGACACTTCAGCCCACACTTTTTGCTTCAAATATTTCTTTCCTTATTTTCCTCCTCAAAACCTAGGTGCATCTTATGGTCCAAAAAAATACGGTAGTTTTCTTATAGTCATAACAAACAATGAGGAAAATTATAACAAAATGTAAAGATTTAGATATAACCATGATTTGATCTTCTGAAAGTTATGATGGCGAGTTAAGATTTCATTTATAGATACACAAAATCTAGAGAATTTATTGAGTTAAAGTTACAATTTAAGAGATATTTTAGGTGTCGGAGACAGCTTTTAACAGTCATCACTTCACCCACTATACATCTCTTCATCTCTCCATTTTCACAAGAGTTTCTATATAATCCTTTCAGTTGGTTTTCTATAATTAGCATTCTTATTGTTAGTTTAAAATTGAAATATAGCCATAATCACACTCATAATGTGATCTCCTGAAAATTTGGATTCCAACTTAAGCTACAACTTCTATATACCACAAAAAGCTAAAAAAAAAAATTACAGTTAGCCTCGATTCCACGCTATTATGGACTGATTGCAGCCGAACTGCCGTTGTATTTGCGCTGCAGTCACTGCTCAATCCGTCCCACTAACTACGGTAATCCACGTTTCTCATAGAGAACTGTTGATTCAGTCGCTCCTCCCCGCTCGTAAATCCGCCGCGGGGGGAGAAGGATACATGTCAATTAATATACGGCGTGTACCGCCGTTGAATAATGCAATGTCCTATTGTGCCGGCGGGCGCTCCCCCTCCCGCGCCCAGCCGCCCCGCCCCTTAAAATCAAGCCGAACCTGCGGTCGAAATCCGTCCCGCAATATACGTCATGAATAACCGTGTGAACACTGCCTTAAAGTAACAACTTAGACATATTCAGGGGTAGGAGACAGCTTTTAATAGACAGCACTTCACCCTTTGTAAATTTCTTTGTTTATTTGTCCATTTTCATGAGTAAACCAATGCAAACCACAATATTCACTTCACCATCAAATATTTAAAGCTGTTCTAATCTACAATAATAGGCACCATACACAACATATACAAATCAGAATTTAATACGTTGCTTTATTTAGTTTACAATTTAAACTTATATCCACATTCCTCTATAAAACGACCTGTTCAGTCCATACCACATTAACAAGATTATTAAACATTAACTGGTTGCTGACCTCTCATTGACTCCAAGGGCGACATGTATGATTTTTGGCATTAAGATGCCACTTTTTATGCGCATTATATTAGTGTAGAATGCGCCTGATGTATGAAACCGTTCTACAGCATTCATAAATCAGGCGCATAAACACAATATTAAACGTCAATTTTTACCTCCGGTAAAGCACTTTTAAGTGTTCATAACCTTTACCAACAGTAATGTGCATGGAATTGCCCATACGGAAGCTATAATTTGTAGCTTTGCACGGTGTCAATGCGCCCCACCTTCAGCACGCCCCCCACAAACAGAGAAACGCATATAACAAATGGCCGTGCGGTGCCTGCTCTTTAATGCTCCTATATAAGTGCGTCAGATAGCGGGCTGAAAAGACCCAAACTTCTGGCTTCAGCCCCCAGTTCATTACATGTCCGCCCATGTGTATGGGTGGTTGGCATACAATCTCCTGCATTGACATTCTAGAATGCCTTTGTAGAAATCGCAGCTGCACGTTGATTGTGCAGCTGCGGGAATGGAGAGTTGGCTGTCAGCAGAAACCCACTCCAGGAAAAGGCGGGATTTTTTTTTTTTACTGTCTCTCCCCTAAACAAATAACAGAACACTGTGGTTTGGTAACTGCAGGACTCTGGGTCTTAACAGACCCGATCATTTCTTCAGTGCTGGGGCTGTCCCTTTAACGGGACAATATGTCATTGCAGTTACGGGGAAAAAGCAAAAAAAAAAAAAAAAAAAATAATTAATTTATTATAATTATATAAATTTTATATATAATATAATATATAAATAATATATATAAAGGTTTTTCTGAATTTTATAGGGGGGGGAGAGGGACAAAAAGTAAAATAAATAAAAAAAAAAAAAACAGAGAAGAAAATAAAAAAATCTATAAAAACAGACACGACTGAAACATATAGCCCTGCCTCTTATGTGCTTAATACTATTCATCACTTATTTAAAATCTGTAATGGAAAAAAAAAAAAATTTGAGGAAAAAAACTTTTTAACGTTTTCTCTGATGTTATAAAAAAGTAATGTAAAAATGACATAAAAATAAAGCCTCCTGTATGACAGAAAAAAAGGTGAAAAAAAAGGAGAAAAACCGCACTAAAGTTTAAAAACGTTTAAAACCCCAGTACTGAAAAAAAACTAACTTGCCTGTTAGAATGAAGTAATGCCTTTTCAAAATTTGGTTAAATGATCTTATTTTCTCTAAGCAAATCCCTGTTTTCTTGGATATTGTAAAATTTTTTTATTTCCCTTTTCCCGGTACCAAACATAAGGAACAGCACACAGAAAATGATACAGGTCACGCCAAGGGTTTATTCCAATGATGTCCGGGTTTGAGATGACTTTGCCTTTGTTCACACCTACAAAATTTGCGGATGGTTTGCACTGTTACAAAAAAAGGTATATAAAAAAAGCCTTCTAAAACCTGTGGGAGCTTCTGTATATTTGGGGGAGTATTTGGACATTTTGTAAACCTACACGGGTTTTCCTCCAAATGATGGGTCTCTAATTTGCCTTGAGGATTGGCTCTCATCATATAGTTATGTTGGGGGACTTTGAAAAGTGGTGCCCCATCTGTTTAGTTTCTATTCGTCAGTATGTATAAAAGTGTTCACACTCTTTTTAAATATTGCTTTTGTGGATTTATGTGCAAAAAAGGGGTTTAAAAAATAGACTGTGAATGCACCAAAAAAAATTTAAATCTTCCATACAAATTTAGTATTGTTTATCCACTTTTTCCGCGCCACATTTTGACTGGCACATTGTTTAAATTTGGGGTGCATTGCACGAATCTGGTGTGATACGCCCCCTTAGAATTGGCGCATACAAAGGTTTCGGGTCTGGAGCAGCATGCACCAGATTTTTTTGGGGTCACTTTGTTATCCTCCTTTTGGGCGGGGCTCAACACTTTTTTGGGCTCAGAGCATGCCAGAAAACTTTCGCAGCCCCGTTCATACATGTCACCCATAGTTTTTAAATGGTATAGTCACTCGCACATGAATCAATTTTTAAAAATTGGATGATTTTTATTACAATTTTTTCCCTGCAGAAAAATAAAAAATGGGTTTAATAAAAAATTTTTCGGTCGAAAGACCTTTTTCAAATTTGCCGCTATAATTCAAATGGAGAATGCGGATGCTCCGGAGATTGAAATTATAAATAAAACTATCGGCAGATAGAACAAAAAGAAAAATTCAGCCGCCCTTTCTTGTCCACTACGGCGGTTTTTTACTATTTTTCTGCTTTGAAAAATTTAATAAAAATCATAGAATTTCTATAAAGATTCATGGCGGGGATTTTTCCATTTAAAAATCCACACGGGTTAAATATCCCCCTTTTGCCCAGCCGACAGGACTCTTTTTTTAAAAATAGTGTGCCGAGCAACTGCAGCTAACCCATAGTTTTTAAAGCTGAAAAAATACAAATCCACCCTCCCGTTTTTTTCCCGTAGTGCGATCCAGATAGGGAAAAAAATCCATGAGGTAGAAGCCAATAGTCTTTGTTTTACGAAAAAACTCCTTTTTCCAATCTGGAAATCAAAATGAATTCTTGGATCAACAACTCTGCTCCAGAATGCTGACCTTTCCCCACCAGAACAGCAGAGGGTATTGAAGATGATGTGTTGCAGCATCCCACCTTGACCTTACAGATAAGTAGATAGTTATGTTTCGTGTTGCACAACTCCAGAAACTCAGGAAGGGAAGAGATGAGAGATACTGGCGTGACTAAAATCTTTTTTGCTTTCTCAAGACTCGGTGGGTCAAAAGCAAATTGAGGATTTGTTACATCCAACAGAGGGCGCTGTGGGCGTCTCAGCCCCTTTCCCATAATGCCTTGTGATCAACTCCAGAAAGTGAGAGAAGCTTACATTGTTTACTGTTTCACTTATTATAGCAGGCAATATTACACTTGGAAATGCCTATTTTCCCTTTTTTCCTAAAGTTCTCTCTATTTCAAGGCATTTATCCTTACTCCCCGTAGAAGAAGACAAAGAGGCTTTGTCCCCATATACCAAAAATGATGTGATAAGATGTCAAGAACCAACACCAGGAGGACATTGACAATGGGGCTCTCTTTTTTTCTGTGTAGGCCGTTGTATAGATGAGTCGACACTGATATATAATTTATACACTTCCTGTAATATTTGGGAGCTACTTACCAGCACGAGCAGATGCTTCTTTCAATGACACAAAGCGAACTGTGGAGTTTCCATCTCCGTGCTGATTGAAGGCCAGCAGCTTCACCTCATACACTACCAGGGGGTCTAGATACAAAACATTAATACATTAGAATCCATGCTTTCCGTTGTCACTTTTGTGCCTATCGTAATCATTGGTTTGGCACAATTGTGTCTATTCAGATAGAAAAGGGCTGTACCAGTCATATCCATTGGAGGAAATTGTCACATAATCACATACCAAGCAGAAAATGTATCTCTTATCTACTGTAAAATATATCCCTATATTGCAGAATTTGGGCCATGTTTTGTTTTCGAGGACTGTTTTATCTTCTACCCATATTATACTTGTCCTAAGGGAACAGTACATGTTGATGAATAGCAGCTGTTAAATGACTCAATGTGAAATTGCTATATTAAATTTCGCAGTCATTTTGCCATGGTGGCATTTACAAGCCAGTGTTACTGTTGTAAATGTCAGTCTAATTTTGACAGTGTTAATGGAGAGGATGCACACACTCCATATTTGATTACCATTATTATGTGTCACTCTATAATTCTATCACCCATCACTATAATTATAGGACACAAAGGTGTTGCACTAGGTTCAAATCTGTACTACATGTCACATAATAATATATAATACACTACCAGGCCAATGAAAATATGGCTATGATATGCATATGGGAGTGTGATAGATCTTACGTTACTTACCAAGACGGCAGATGTTGTAAGCTGTAACATTGCTAGGCAGCAGCATTGGCCCGGTATAGTGTGGCAGAGGAACCTTACGGTAATAAAGTTTAAAACCTTCATTGTGACCCAGTTTGATTGAGGGCTCCCAGGCTGCTTGGATAGCTGTACTGTTCAGGACTTTGATGTAGAGGGAAGGGACAGCTGGTACTGGAAAGATAAGTCCACTAGAGTTAGTATCCTGCCAATGCCTATTGTAATGAAGCAATTGCATAAGGAATTAATTATTGTCTAATTTTTTTTTATGTTTACAAAATCCAGTTTCAAAACTTATCTGCAGAGAATATTTTAGAAATCCTTACAATTTCCATTAGAAATGTTAGCATAAGATTGGCTGCAGGGTGGCTTCAGTAGACAGTGATTGTGAATCACAAATGTACAATTTTGTTCACTTAATTTTGTTAAATTCAAATCCAGCTAACAATGATTAACTCCCTATCGTCCCATAATATACATTTACATCATATAAGCATTAAGGAGGTATAGAGTTTGATCATGCAATGACATGGTGTCCATTCCATACCTGGTCGGTGCCAACCAGGGACATAGCTATAAGGAGTGCAGAGGTAGCAATTGCTACTGGACCCTGCAGCTTGAGAGAACCCAAAAGCCCTTCTGTCACATAAGAAGACACCAGTATTGTAATACAAGATAACTGGGAAGCATCATTTCTGCATTAGGGCCTTACTTGTGTTGCTTACAGCTGACATCCAGGATCAGAAATCCATTAGAATGGGATCCGGCCCTGACCCTAACCAATGACTCTGGGTCTGCATTACTGTTCTCACCGTACATCCTACCAGAGGCAGGGTGTAATAGGAGGTCACTAAACTGTATCTGGCATATATAGTACAAGTAATAACGCGATCACATGTTTAATTTTTCTAGAGTGACTTAACATTGCCGTAAGAAAAAGTGAAAAAAATAATAAACCGTAATATAAAAAATAGAAAAACAAATATTAGCATGCTTGATATCGTCATGCCTGTTAAAGTCCAAAATAATAAAGTATCATATTACACTTTATTGTAGCAGCCAGTGTCAGTATATATAAGGAAAAGACCAGTGAAATATTTCCCAAAGGCAATCAGTCTTCATTGAATCAGTGCAAACATTTATTTCTCCATCAAAGTAGTTCAATATTCTTTTTTACAAAAGGTAGTAAAATGTGGTACACTTAAAGTTTCGATGAAATAATCCTCATGTAAAGTCCATACACCTATGATCCCAACTTGGGTAGCGAGGAAATGCGAGACACCGGCTGGGCTGCGCACCTGTGCAATGTTTGGAGGGTAAACACACCCTCTTTCTCAAGCATGCCTGTTCTCAATACTAGTCTATCTATATACCCTGTCTTTAAAATCAATAAAGTTGTCAAAATACAAACTCAGAAAGTTTTCTCAAAAATATTCTGAGATTTAAATCCTCATTTGACCACTTAATTGATGTAGCCTATAAGAACGAAATCTAAAACGCCCCACGCTGAAGAAATCGTAACCTAACTTGCTCAGAATCATTTCCTTCTACTTCTTCCAATTATACTATATTCTCTTCTATTATGGTGTTAATTGATTATATAAAGCAGCCAGTGTCAGGCAACAGCTGCCAAAACAACTAGGATCCTGGGGGGTATTAAAATGTCCATAGAAGCAAACAATGATAACATCATTCTCCCATTATATAAGTCACTGGTCAGACCACACATGGAATATTGTGTACAGTTTTGGGCACCAGTGCACAGGAAAGACATTGTAGAGCTTGAAAAGGTTCAAAAACGGTTCAATGAAAGTAATAAAAGTACTGGGTGGACTGCAATACCCAGAAAGATTAGCAAGATTAGGGTTATTTAGTTTATCCCTTGGGGGGATATAATAAATATGTTTAAATATATGAAAGGTCAATATAGAGATCTTTACCATGATCTATTTATACCCAGGGCTACAGTCTATAAGTCTAGAGGAAAGACGGTTTCTACATAAAGTGTAAAAACAAAAACAAAAAAGGGGGCGCACAATAGTGAAGACTGTAGGATAAAGAGGCAGTTAAAAATTCGGGAAATATGCTTACCTTGCGCTACTATTATAGAGGCACAACTCTCATATGCGTTTACGGGCTTTGTGTTACCGTAGCCCTTAACACGGCGGCCGCTGGTCTCGTATATCCCGGGGTTCAGCTAAACGCCGGGTAGATCTGGATACAGGAATAAAAAATGGCGAGCCCGGCACACGTGGATTTTTGAAGCAAGCCAACGATACTGACTTATTTAAAAAATGTCTTTAATTCTTAAAAGATGTAGGGGTAATTGACCCTCACAACATTAAAAACCAAAAACAGAGAACCCAACGCGTTTCTTGCCGTATACCGGCACTTTCTCAAGGGTAACTACAAGAGTATCATAGCCTTAGATATTTAAATAAAGTGATGTATGTATATTGGTTAACAGGAACGTCAATCAACTAGTTAAAGGAATTTGACTCGCTAACTAAGATGTCAATCAGACTCATCCCTAACAGTCTTCAAAGCGATCTTCCTCGTCTTTTTTCTGTAACATGTATGTATGTAACATGGTAAACACTGAAAGAAAAGAAACAATGCCAGATCTGCATTATTTTGATCTGCCTGCCTCAAAAAGTTGCAAATGTTTTGTTGCCCCAAAATGGTACCAATGAAGTCTACACTCCAACTTGCAAACACCCCTTCCCCCTCCAAAAAAAAAAATGTGTAGTTCAGGATATATAAATTAGTTGCCAAACAGATTGCACAATACTGATTTGATTGAGAAACATGTGCAAGAATTGTGCCCTAACTATGCTGCTACCAGTTTATGTGACTAAAGATATAAAATATAAAATTAAAATGGTAAAATTAAATGTTGTTGTAAAGAAAGAATATACAGAGGGTGCTTGCAGTATAAATTTTTCTTTACTGTTGTAGCTGTGTAGTGTTTCAGCTCTGGTGTAGGGCCCTCTTCAAATAGAAAAAAGAAAAATCAGAACTGACAACCATATACAGTGAAAAGGGCAGACTAATCACTAATAGCTAGAAACACCAAGAAATGTCTTTACACTTCGCTAGCAGATTTTCTATATTTGCCCTTTAGTCTAATACTGGAACTTATTCGGGCAAACCCACTTGTAATAGCAACATGGCAAGGCTGGCAAAAGATGAGGGGGATTCTCAAATTAAACTCTCAGGCCTCCATATTCCGTTCCCTCATAAGCAACCCAGATTTTCAAAGGGGGATACCGCACTAGGATTTCTATGTTTGGAGAAGGAAATTCGTTGGTTTATGATTTGCTTGATATGAAAACACACAAAATACTAAAACTAGAGAAGCTTGGAACCAAATATCCAAGGGCTGGGGTCTCCTTCTTCACTTATTTGTGTGCACACAGCTCTATCTCAACGCTTATATCTCACTTTGCGCTGATGAAATGGGACCCAACAACACGCAAACTCTTAATTAAGAGCACTTTGGAGAAACGTCTGACCACTCATTATTACAAAATCTTACACGCACCACTTGACTTTTCAGCAACTACCATAACGCTCATGAAGTGGGTTTTGGACAACCCTAGCCTGGAGGTTCCCACCTTAATTACAGCAATGGCTAATAGCCGCAAATTTCTATCCACAAATAGGTACTGGGAAATGCCTCTTCAGCTCTACCATAGGGCTTATATCACCCCAGTCAGGGGCTCTAGAATGGGCATCTTTGAGAACAAGCGGTGCTTCCGCTGCGGTGCTCCAGAGGTGGACATCTTCCACTGTTTATGGAGCTGCTCGGTGGTCCAGGAGTTCTGGGAAAGGGTGATGGCGTTAACAAGAACACACCTGACTAACTATGTGCCAAGTGACCCTCTGTGGGCTATATTTGGACACATAGATGTTTGGGTGACCCCATGTGCACCGGGGAGTAGAAAACTGCTATATATGGTCTCTGCAGCGGGTATTAAAACCATTTTGAATACTTGGATTCATGAGTCCCCTCCTCCGTTCAGGATGTTTTTGGAAAAATTGTCATTTATAATAAAAATGGATTGGGTTGAGGCTTTGGGCACAAAAGAGACGCATACTCAAATTTTTTGAGGTTTGGGGTAGCTTTATTCCACTGCTTCCACCAAGAATACAGGGCACCATTAGGGATTGCATTAGCTTATCTACATGGTTTCAGGAGCCAGTGATATCGGGTGACCTGCCGATCTAGGATGAGATCCTAATACATTTTATGTCTAGAGATAAAAGGATGTCTAGAAAATGCCCGGGGGACACGGAAGTGACTAACCCACTGCTTGGACGACAGAGATTTTTCCCAAGGAACTGAGATGTAATATAGGCCACAGATGGAAAGGACCGCAATGGGCCGCTATACTGAACAGAAGTAAGCGGGGTGGTGGGCTCGGGGAACAGAACGTTTATTGGTTATTGTTTTTTCTTTTTTTTTTGTTTTGCTCAAGTCCGAACTTATACCTTAAAGGGGTTTTACCACAAAGTAAAATTGACGTGGGAAGCTTGCAAATGAAATAAACATTTTCACCATTTATTATTATTAAAAATTCTGCACAGTTTTTGTTTTAGCTGCTCCCTTAGTGATCCATTGTTTACAGCCCGTCTCCACGGGATACGACCAGGGCTGAGAGGTCCTCAGTCCTGGTCAGACATGCTCATACATCGCTTCTCCTCTCAGGCAGCTACTGAGTGTTCAAATCCCAGGTGCTGTCATTCTACTCACGTCCTCTGTACTCCTTATTCAAACAGTGCAAATAAATAAAATAGAAACCTCAATGAGGCTTGTGCATTAATAAAGAGAAAAAAAAACACAGGTTTGGTTCCTTTACCTTTCAGCTACTCACAATGCTTTACATAAACAGACCTTTCTTTGACTACAGAGAGGAAAGGCCTGGTGATGTCATCCTGCTGGGTCTCATGATATACAATTCAAACAAGTCACACACGCCCCCTTCTGAGCACACAGAGCTGAAGAGCTGGATACAGGAAGTATGAAATGAGATTGTGGCAAAACCCCTTTAATACAGAAAGCGTGTGACCTTTATATTCTTCACTCATTACCATAACAATTTCTAAGATTACATCAATGGGACGTCTCATGGCATGGGCAGATCTTGTGGGCTTGATAACCCGTTAACTTTCAAGTTCAGCTAGGACCGGACGTCCCGTTTTCGGCGGGGATATTATATAGATAAACCACAGTCACCAGGAATAAAACATATGCACAGTTGTAAACATTAGAGGCTTGAAATGTTTCATTTTGTTTGGTTATGTTTTATTTTTGTATGAAAGTATAAAATGGCAATTCGGAGTATGAACTGCACATTGTTCTAAGTCAATGTATTTGGTAAGTTTTCCTGTTTACTCTGTGTTGTTTAATAAAGACATTTTAAAGAGAATAGAAATGTCTTTACAAAATATTATATGAAACATTGTAGTCAGGTATTTACAGAGTGTAAACATATGTGAAAAAATAAACATAGTCACAATGCCTAGCTCTAATGAGCCATACAATGTATCTGAAAAAAGCACTTTAAAGTAATAAAAGAATTTGAAACAACGATACCAGACTGACATATTAAATGGGTTGTCTCGCTACAATGATTGGGTTTTAATTAAAGATCTTTAAAAAACAAGCAGCTTTGCAATATATGTTCATTACAAATGTCCTACTGATTTTGAGCTAGCCCTGTTAGTATTACTACATCAGCTTCTCAGATCTCTATAGTAGCCGACCTGTTGATCCTTATCTTACTGGCTGTCAGGTCTGAATGACTCATCACCTTTGAAGACAGGTCTGAGCAGAGAGCCCCTCCCCCACAGAATGCTTCTGTAGTGGAGGGGGGAGGGGGAGGAGGACTCTGGTGTCTGTGTCCATGCTGCTTGGATTAACCCTGTGTGTGACTGCTTCATCCTGCTCTCTACACAGATAGATGTGACAGCAGTGACCCTGTCTGTTACTATAATCATGATATGTCTTTGGAACTGTGACTATACTAATATTATACAGATCAGGGGGCATGTGAATACTTTATGTTCTCCTGTATTAGTGACACATCCTGAGTATAGTAACACTGCCCTTGTTGTTGCTGGAGATGTGGAGACTTGTAAGCTAAGCAGGGGATATAGGAACACATGCATCCCCTCTGCTCTATTAGCACACAGCTTCATATTCCTCTCTACACTCCTAGATCAGCCCTCTCCTGTAACAGACCTAGGCAGGCACACACAGGGTGAACTCTGAGAGCAAACCCCCTCCCCCCCCCCTGTATAGAAGTTACGTAGCTGCCTGTGTGCTGATGGGAGGGGGGGAGAGGGAGCAGAACAGACAGACCAAGAAGCACGCCCCTCAGTTCAACTTACCAGGGACACTGACAGGCTGAAAGCTCGTAATGAGACAACTCCTTTAAAGTCAATAATGCTAGGATTTAGTATATGTATGCCTTACATATATATATTGACTTGGTGTGTTCTATGTCGGTTTGTAACTAAAATACTGCCACCGTGTGACAGGATTACCACATGACACCCTAAGGCTATGTCTATACGGCAGTGTTAAAATGTAGTTGGAAATCCAACAGTATTTTAACATCATTGTGCCGTGGTATTTGCCGTGGGTGTGTGCCAAAAACCATGGTTGGTTTTCAGATTTCGGCCGTCTCTGTACATAGTACTGTACTAGAATCCGCCACAATACGGCCGATTATTGAACATGTTCTATAAACAGTAAGAATAGAAATATGACACTAGAAAATACGAGCAGTGTAGACTACAGCTCAGATTTTCTATTGCGGTCTATGGGTCACTGGTTACAGTCAGATTTTTGAGGATTCTAAATACTGAATCCGCTTTAAAATCCGACGGAGATGAGGTCTAAGGCATTAATAGTGAAGGGGAACTTGAAACCTCATTGTTTATACTGAAGAGGACACTGTTGCAGGGCCGGGACAACGGGTAGGCAGAGGTAGGCGATCGTCTAGGCGATCGCCTTCCTCTGCCTGTGACTAAGGGGCGCAGACAGGGGCCCCGAACCTCACCGGGCTCCAGGCCGCTGCCGTGGGCCTGGAGCGCCAGCGGTCTCTTTAGCTGTATGTGCGTCTACAGCTGAGGGCTTCTGCGGAGCAGTGAGCGAACGCTCCCTGCTCCGCAGACAGTGTCGGACCTGCTCCGGTAGGCCACGGGTCCGACACAGCGGGGCCGCCGGGTCCTCATAGCGCTGAGGACCCACCGCGGCTACGTGCTGCTAAGATGGGCAGCGCCGCGATGAAGTGAGGTCATCGTGATGCTGCTTCTCCGTAGACGCACAGCTGGCGGAGGAGTGTCGCGGCACTAGAGGCGTGGCCTGAAGAGGAGCGCGCGGCCAGGAAGCAGGTAGGGTGAGTATTAATGTTATTATTTTTACCTGCCTGAGTGCCCCCATATACCTGCCTGAGTGCCCCTATCTCTATATACCTGCCTGAGTGCCCCCATATACCTGCCTGAGTGCCCCTATCTCTATATACCTGCCTGAGTGCCCCTATATACCTGCCTGAGTGCCCCTATATACCTGCCTGAGTGCCCCTGTATACCTGCCTGAGTGCCCCTATCTCTATATACCTGCCTGAGTGCCCCTGTATACCTGCCTGAGTGCCCCTATCTCTATATACCTGCCTGAGTGCCCCTATATACCTGCCTGAGTGCCCCTATCCCTATATACCTGCCTGAGTGCCCCTATATACCTGCCTGAGAGTGCCCCTATAGCTATATACCTGCCTGAGTGCCCCTATAGCTATATACCTGCCTGAGTGCCCCTATAGCTATATACCTGCCTGAGTGCCCCTATATCTATATACCTGCCTGAGAGTGACCATATATCAATATACCTGCCTGAGAGTGACCCTATGTCTATATACCTGCCTGAGAGTGACCTTATATCTATATACCTGCCTGAGAGTGACCTTATATCTATATACCTGCCTGAGTGCCTCTATATTTATATACCTGCCTGTCTAAGGGGACAATATCTATATACCTGCCTGACTGAGGAGACATATATATATATATATATATATATATATATATATATATATATATATATATATATATATATACCTGCCTGACTGAGAGGGCATATCTATATACCTGCCTTACTGATGGGGACCTATATATACCTGCCTAATTGAGGGGACATATATACCTGTCTAACTGCAGGGACCTATATAGCTTCCTATCTGAGGGGGCATATATACCTGTCTAACTGAGGGGACTTATATACCTATAATTAAGGAGTTGCTGGAAATGTGAGGATTCTAAGATATTTGTGTCCAAATCTGCAGGGATGAGTATGGGCCGGGAGAAATCAGCATGTAGGTGTGAACCGGATGGAGAAGAAAAGGGAAAGTGAACGACTCCAATCAGAAAAGACGTCTCCTGTGAGTTACTAAATGTAACTACAGTGTAATCACTTATATTTCTGCTGAGCATCTACATACAACTAGTATCTACCACTATATGGTCACTGTATGGCGGTGGTATATGTCTGTAGAGCCTGTGTACAGCTGATAGTCACATGTGGGGGTCGCGTTCGGTCAGGGTCTGGCAGGATTATTTGATCCTTATATAGTAATAGTTTTGGGTCTTGGTTTTGTAGGAGTGAATTTTAGTAACAATCATGAGTATGGGAGATTTGCTCCATGTATCGGTTGCTTATTAGGTGGCGGTTGTTTAGGGGTATTACACTGTCATACGGAGGGGAGCGAGTTTGAAAAAGCAAATTTGCCATCGCTATTTTTCATTGTGCAGTGACTGCTTGGGAGATGGACTGGAGCTATGTGGAATGTGCAGAAAATTAGTGACAGAACCTGGCGCAGGGGCGAGGGACCTAGTGCAGGGGCGAGAGGAATTAGTGGGGGGTGGGGGGTGGTGGAATTTTTTTGGAGGCGAGGGGGGCGCCATTGGCTGTACTTGCCTAGGGCACCAAAATGCCTTGTCCCGGCCCTGCACTGTTTCCTGCACTCACCAGCTGGGGGGGTGAGGATGAGGGACAGTGTAGAGAACGGCTCCTGCTACATCAGTGTCCACATCGAAGTGCTGTACAGGAACGTACAGCATATTGTAATTGGAACCAAGCAGAGGAGCAGTAGAGGAAGTCGTCTCATCCAAACTCACTCCACTGTGCCCTGAACCCTGCATTGTAGCAGATGGATATACAGTTAAAACCAGAAGTTTACATACACTATATAAAAAGACACATATGCATGTTTGTCTCATTATCTGACATGAAATCAGAATAAACCTTACCCGTTTTAGGCAAATTAGGAACCAAAATTATTTATATTTGCCAAATGCCAGAATAATGAGAGAGAGACTTTTTTTAAGGCATTTTTATTACATTTTGCAAAGTCAGAAGTCTACATACACTAGGATTACTATGCCTTTAATCAATTTGGGACAGCCCATATGCTGATCTCATGTCTTTGGAAGCTTCTTAACGCCTTATCAGCTCATGGGGAGAATATAAACAAATCATGCTGAGTCATGAACACTGCAGGGGTGCAGGGAGGGGGTGAGCAGAGAGTGCGAAAGAAGGGAGCGTCTCAAAAGTTTACTCAAATAATAACATTACAACAGTGGATTCTCTATACAGCAGACAGACTCATACACTGCACTTACTCCCCAGCCCCTTGAAAGCTCCTTCTTAGTCCCTGTCATCAGATAAGAAGTGCAAACACGCAAGAGCGGCTAGATCAGCTCCCTATCAGCTGCTGGTCATGTCTAATGTAAACTTTTAAGTAACTAAGGGCATGTAAGGAAGTCTGTAGCTCTCAGAGGCTTAACTTTTTGTAATCACATGTATTTAGAAAAGTGATTAAATACCCATTTTGGAGGATCCCACGTCAACATTACATCGTGGCAAAACCCCTTTAATCAAAAGGTGCAAAAAATATTTTTTCACAATTAATCCAGGTAAATTACAATGTTCCAATTCATAATTATAAGGGAGTTCACATCACTATAGGACGTTTCGGTCAAAATCACCTTTATCAACGGAACATCTCCCGGAGTAATTCCAGCAGTATCCCTTCTTGTAAAAAACAGTGGGCCACATTCATTATGGCAACTTGTGCTTTGCACCACATGTATTATGTGTTTTAAACAGTTTCTAGGCACTTCTTGGTAAAGGGGCATGGGTTCACTGGTAGGGGTGTGATTTAGCATGCTGTGATCCAATATTTCTTCACATTTAATGGCATAAAGTAAGCAAACAGATAAAAAACGTAGACTAGACAATCTAAATATGCACCAGATTTATCAACAGTATCATAAATGTGGCGCATTGTAAAACTGTCTAAGTCTGCACCGTCTAAGTATCAAACAGTATTATTAAATCGGCTCCAGTATGTCCATGTACATACCCCAACAAACTGGCAAGCATGCTTCACATCAGTACAATTATTTGGGTTCTTTAATTCAATCCCAATCAAACTGGCAGCTCAAAGTTTCTCAAAACAAACTCTACTATTAGGGCAATGAGCCGAGAAATCTCCTCATTCACTAAACAAAGCTCATATAAATCTGTTTCAACACTAAGAGAGCCACTCTAATAATTGTCTGTGCATTTGCCTCTATACTATACAGTATCATTACAAAGCCCATAGTCATGTGTAACATACAAAATTTCTTTAACCGTATTAGATACCAAAACCTTTAAAACCCCAGAGCTCAGATGGAACACCTGCAGAGTATAATAAATGACTATCCCCAGAGATGATACCTATTAAACCAACTGATAAAATACCATTTACCACAATTAATGTTCCCTTAACACATTTACAGATTTTATGACTATCCTTTTCCCCAAACTTGACAAAGACCCTACTCTTTCTGGATCATACCACCCAATATTCATTGTTAATAAGGGCTATCAACTTCTGACCAGGATCTTGGCCAATCATCTTCAAACTAAGTACTCCTTCAAATTCTTTATTCTTCACTTGCTTAATTCTACCAAGAATGGTTATAGCTCAAATACCAATTCAGCCAGTCACGATGATCATATACTACATATGATTCATGTTCCCTTAACACATTTACAGATTTTATGACTATCCTTTTCCCCAAACTTGACAAAGACCCTACTCTTCCCGGATCATACCACCCAATATTCATTGTTAATTAGTGCTAAAAACTTATGGCCAAGATCTTGGCCAATCATCTCAAAACTGTATACTCCCTCCATTTCATTGCCTTTTGATTGATTTTAAGAAGGTTATTGTAAAAATCCCAACACAGTGGTTCACTATGATCATGTGTCTTGATGTGGAGAAAACATTTCACAAGGTGACTTGCCTCTTTCTATATGTAACTTTTTAGCATTATTTCTTTTACCTCTACTTTCTTCTACATCTTACACTCAGATGTAGAGATGGGGGAATTTCTCAAAAAATTGATTCGGTCATTCGCAAATTTTCCGACAAATTCTTTCGTTCCCGGTTTTTTAAAAAGGGGCAAATGAGGGGTCGGCCCCTTTTTTTGGGCACAAGAAAAAATCCCTGGGGAAGGGGGGCAAAATAAAAAAAAAGTAATTAAATTTTTTTTTGGGGCCCCAAGGGGGGTGGCACAAATTTTAAAAAAAAGTTTGGGAGGGTCCACGGGGAAGGGGGGCGCAGCATGAGATCAGGCAGGGCACAATGACATTCTGGAGGCGGCAAAACAGTATTAGGCCACAGAGTGGCAAAATGATACGTGTGGAGGTCACGACAGCAGCAGTATGAGTCGGGGCAGTGGCCCCAATTACATTCTGGAGGGGGTAAAAGTATTAGGCCAAGAGTGGACAATCACACGTGTGGAGGCAGGCGGGAAGCAGTTGAGTCGGGCAGGGGCACAATGACATTCTGGGGGGCTAAACAGTATTAGGCCAAGAGTGGCCAATAACCAGTGTGGAGGTACGGGGCAGATGAGATCAGGAGGGGAAAATGACATTTGGAGGTGGAAAAAACAGGGGGAACCCACAGAGTGCACAATGACTGAGAGCGGAGGTCGGCGGCAGCGGCTGAGGTCAGGCAGTGGCCAAGGAACGTGGGAGGACATGGCACAGCCACGCAGCAGCATGAGGTCAGACAGTGCAAAATGAACAGTGGGGATTCACGGAAAACAGCACAGCGCGCATGAGGTCATAGAGTGGCACAAGGGGCAGAGGTTGAGGTGGGGGGAATACCGGCCCTGGTAAAGATGGTGGTGGGCAGATGGAGAAACTGTCAGCAGTGTTGGCATCAGGTGGGGTGGGGGGGCATCGAATAGGGGGTGGGGGCAGGTAGTTTAAACCCCGGGACTGACGCCTAAGGATTGGTGTGTGGAATCCGGGCCAAACCCAGCCTGATATCTTGAAAAAAGGAAGTGTTCCACATTTCCCGTGGAAAAAGGAGTTCTCCTTGGGGGGCGATGGCCCCCGGAAATGAACCCGCTTGTGCCAACTATGGCCGGGGGACGTTTCTCCACTGAAAAACTCGGAAATTTGCGGCCACACATCCAGTTTGGTCCCATTTCCCCACGGATCTTCTAACTGAGGGGGCAGAGTGTGTCCAAGTAGGCCACAAATGTTGGTTCAGGGATGCTCCAGGTCCTGCTGCTGCTGGCGCTGCCCCCCTCATAGGGGGTAAAGGAAGTGCTCATCGTGATCCAGACTTTGGTTCTTATGATGGAGTGGTACTGCTCTACCCCCCCCCCCCCTTTCCCCCCAGCGCGCGGCAGTAGTACGTGGCGCTGAGGAACCCCCGGTCGCCCTGTCAGAGGGGGACGATCCGAAATGGGCGCGGCAAAGTTTACGGAGGATTTCCTATATATTTGGTTTGTCTTCCCCTCTCAATGCGGGGAAAAAGGGGCTCCTTTTGGCCCGGTAGCAAGGGTCCAAATGGGTGGAGACCAGAAGTCACCCCTTCCCCGGATGTTGATATTCGGTGTCATACCCAGGCAAAAAAAGCATGTCGGGCCATCTGCACAATGACTCCGAGGGGCCCCTCCCTCCTTTTCCACTGTATACTGCCCGGTGTGGGGGGGGTATCTGCCTCGTTTCCTCATCTCCTCACCTCCTGAGCTGCCCCGCTCCCCCTCTTTGTCACCGGGGGTAAAAACCCACTCATTTCACCAGAAATCTTTGCTCCTGTCCTCCTCCTCCTCCATTTCAGTCCCCCCCCTCTTGGCACGGGTGAATCCCATCTTTTCCCCCCCCCGGGGGGGGGGGACAGTTTTTTCAGATCTGTTCCGAATGAAGAGGGAATGACGTTATTCCCCCCGTAGTCCCGGCGACTGACAAATAAGTCCCTCTGAATGGCCTCAACAAACGGCAGGTGTCAGCATGGTGCCCCTGGCTGATATCAAAAGTTCCAGGGGAGTACTTTTTTGTTGCCGGATCTTAAAAAAAATCGTTAAGGGCCTTTCTTGTTCATACAGTCGGGGTCCAAATGTGCGGCTGGATTCCAGCGGGGGGGGAAACATCGCATATCAGAGTGTGTTGGGGAGGCCTTCTGCCGCTGCAACTCGGGAGGGTGTTCCCCTTTTTTTTTTCATGCACAGTTTCCTGGCCATTTTCGAAGTTTGAAGATCGGTGAAGACTTCAGGAAACCCTTTTTACAACCCGATGAACCTGCGCCATGCAGGGCGCTGGACCCCTCCCTCCGTGCACGCGGGGGACCCATGTTCCCCCATTGTCCGTCACCTTTGGGTTCGTTTGAGTTGGCGCGGAGAAAGCCACACATGATTTTTTCTGCATGACGCGGAGCAGTTCCTCCCCCGTGTGACTTGGTTGCCGAGGCAAGCCAGGTGTAGAACGCGTGACACCGCTGTGCCTACAATGTGGTATGATGGAGCAGTACTTGGGAGGTGGATGGTGGGGGGTGGTTGGAGGGGAGGAGGCGGACATTGGCGCAGGGCAGCGTTTGGGCAACGTGGAGGAGAAGGGCTCTCCTGTCAAGTTGTTGGTGTGCCTGGGCTGGAAACACATTTACCCCGTGGGGCCGTAAAGGACATGTATGGCCCTGACCGTAGTTCAGCTCCAGCGTCGCGCTGCGTGCACCTTGGAACAAACCCATAAACTCAAGGAGGCCCCTTCTGTTTACATATTTTTGAAGTGCTTGTACTGGCTTTTTTGGGGAAGAAATTACGGCTTGGAAATCTCCATCTCGGCTCGGGAAAGCTTAGTTCTTGAACGGGGCAGAGTCCACCCTTTTGGAAAGGGGGGGACTGCGTACCAAAAACTTGGAAGGGCCGGGGCAGCTGCGCACCTTGGTGGTTTGGACGATACTGTTGTCTCTTTGAATCACCTGCTGAAAGACTGCTGGCCCATGAGTTGCGAGGAGCAGGGGCATCTGGACCGGGAGTGATGTCAAAGGGGAAAAAAGCTCCCTTGTGCAGAGGTGGTGGAGCCTTGACTGGCTGAATGGCATGCGTGCCTCTGGGGGGGCTGCTGCTGCTATTGCTAGGGGGAGGATGGACCACCCATTGGCCCGTTTCTCCCAGGCCACCGGTGGGGACGTGATGTTTGACCGGGCCTGGTGCCAAAGTTAGCTCCCTGGCCGCTTCATTTTGCCACAGATTTTAAATTTACCCTATTCGGCCCTCGGTGTCTTGCAAAGAATGCCAAACCGGGGCCCAGTATCGGATATTACCCCCAAAAGCTCCGCCTGAGTGATACTCCGCCGCTGCCCCGCTAGCCCCTGTGCTGCTACTTTTTTGGACCCGCGAAAAACGGGTTTTTACCCGTGGCGCTTGGTCCCGACCTACACTGTGCTTCCTGCGACTCAGGCCCCAGACCCATTGCTGGCTGCGCTGCGGGGCCGACGCGCAACTGACGCCCTCTTTCCTGACGATGATGAAGCCCCTTTCCTACCGGCTCCCAAGTGCGGTGGCTACCAAACACTATTTGTGTTTATCGTCATGTGGCCTCATCACCCGGGTTTGGTATGCCCGGGCTGACCCCTCACAAACTGACCTCCCCTGCCACTCTCCCCATTTTACTTTGCCGCCCACTGCAAGAAGCAGGGAAATTGGCCCCCTTTCTTCGCGCCAAATGTGTGCTGCCCTCCTCAAATTGTTATCTCCCATTAGTGGGGTGAGCCCCGGGGCCACATGTAGATCTCTGGCTGAGGGAACCGGATGGGACAGAGGCGGACTGAGAACAGGTGAGGGCCGCTGACCCGCTCCCGGGCCATGCCAACTAAGGGTTGTGTCTGAGGTTCCCACCGACTCTTGGCTGGGGGTGTCAGATGTCATCTGGGAGGAAGAGGATGACCTAGTCAACCAATCAAGAACCCTTGGGTTGCTGAACAACACACGGCCGCTAGATGACAGCGGCAGTTGTGGCCTCACCGAGTGACCCCTGCTGCGACGTCCCCTTGCTGTGCTGCGACCTCGGCCTGTTCCAGGAATGTTTGTGCCACTGCCACTCGCAGGTGCAGAGCCTGCCACCTCTCTGTCTGACATACTGTTTGTTCTAAAATGTACAGACACTGTTTGATGATGATATCTGTATATGATAAATATACACCCTGTTTTTGACTCCAAATGAACCCAGTAACAAGCTTGGGTAACCTTTGGATATAAATTGCGCTCCACAAATGGCCAGGAAAAATTTACTTGTATGTGTCGTTTAAAAACACTGTGTGTTTTACTAAATGTAAAAGCACAAACAGGCTTAATTAACCTTCGGACATGAATTAGGCTACAGGAAAAATGTATATATTTTGGCGTTGAAAAAGACGGTTTATTTTTGTCAGCACACCAGCAAAACAACGCTTAATTAACCCCTGGATGTAAATTGCGCCAAAAGAATTGAGCCGCACAAACTAGTAGCTTTGTAGCGTGTTACAATTGCGTGTTTTCTATGCCACACAACAAGAGATACAGTTGTAATTAACCTTTGCTTGTGAATTAGGCTACAGGAAAAATTTATATATTTTGGCGTTGAAAAAGACGGTTTCTTGGAGTCAGCACACCAGCAAAACAACGCTTAATTAACCCCTGGATGTAAATTGCGCAATAGAATTGAGCAGCCAAAAATGAAGTGGTATTTGTATTGTAAAAACGCTGTTTCTTTAAATGAATACAACAGGAACTGGCTTAGATCCCACTTGGATATTGAATGTATATGCAGCTGCAGTGGAGGCACACTGGATTTCAGATCCAATACCCCAAAAAATTAGAAATAGAACATTAAGAGAACAATCTCTGAGACAAGCTGAGACACTCCACAGAAATCGCTATATAAAAATCAATTCTTCAGTAAGAGCTATCAGCCGTGGCAGCACCTTCCCTGATGAACACAGTGAGAGGAGTGTGAGCTCCCGGCGTCGCGCCCGGACTTATATAGTGCGGTGACGTCACAGAATCCCGCCGATCTCTGATTGGCTTCACCACTGCACATGTCATGCAGGCTATGCCCTTCTTCCTCCCAGAGTGCTTTGCCCCATGTAGCGCCATGTGCTCGCAGCCATTTTATCAATCAAAAGCACACTTCGTTCACCTGAAGTACCCCAAACTTCGACTTCGTTCAGAACCGAAGTTTTCCTGAAATTCTAAACGAATTCCACTTCGTTAGAATCGATTCGCCCATCTCTACTCAGATGCTAAATCCACACTCCTGATTAATGGCTTAAATACCCTTTACTTCAACATGTTTTGAAGCAGGATACAAAATCACCACCTATCCCCACTTCTATTCAGTTTGTTTAATGACCCCTTAAATAATTAGCCTGACCTATTTTACTACACATTTGTGCCAGGACTGAAATGCATTAAGGAGCCATTACAGTATAATACAACACGTTTTATAGTACAATTCTCTAGATATTCTGACATTCAGTTTTGCTATCTCCTTCTAAGTTACCACTAAAACATTCATACCAACAGTAAAGTACTTGATCAGCCACTGCTGGTATCAGCCTAGCCCACCCACATGATAGTGGTCAAATTGCAGATTCTCCCAAGAGTTTTGCAAACTTGCAGGAAAACGCCTCTTTTTGTGAGAACTGTGGCAAAAAAACTAGTATAAAAACCATGTATAAATAGACTGTACTGATAGAGTTTAGCATTAAAAAATGTCTGCGAGGCTCGCTTTACCTCTTTGAGTGATAAATGTTCTGTAAAGGAAAGATTAGAGCCAGGAGTTTTAATTCTGCATGACATTTCTGCTGGTAGAAGTTCGTAGGTATTGGAGGCTCTCAGTAACTATTTTTGGTGCTATGATTTGATGAACTGTGCTGTGATTATAGACATGGCAGAGTGACAGTGGGGAAAAGGGGGCTCTTCAAAGCCAGCTTCAGGTTCACACTTCCCGGTTATGCTGTGGGCGAGTCTACAGCAGTGATTGGCATATCAGCTGTGCTATTCCTAACCGAGTCTGTTACACTGAGATGAATGCTGGACATTTGTAAACTGTAGTGGACACCCCTACAGAGCCCTAAATGGTTAAAGTTTGTCAGTTATATACATAAACAAGCTCATGTATGGAAGATAATACTCAGCAGGAAGTGAGTCACCATGATCCTGCTTCGGCCCTATACTCACCTCTCCACACTCCTGCTTCTCTGCAAGTCTCTGCCTGCCGTTTTGTGCGTTCCCACTACCTAGGTTGTGGGTGCGCTGCCTCAGTGAAATTTAAAGGTTCAGCGCACTGGTAATCGGCTATTGCTAAGATCCTATATCTTCTGGTCAATTCCAACACTCCCTGCTGGATCTATTGTGCCTATGCCTCTAGAGAAAACGTTGTTCCAAGTTCCTTGTCTCCACCATGTACCAGACCCCTTGCCTCTGTCCGCTGACTGTTTGCCTGCCCTGACCTTTCTACCTGCCTATTCTGTACCACGCTGCACCCCGGCTGCCACTGCAGGTCAAGTTAGACTTCTCTTTGGTCTATCATCCTCAAACCAATGGGCAAGTAGAGAGCGTGAACCAAGCCTTGGGAGAATATTTACGCCATTTTGTTTCAGCACGTCAGTACGACTGGACCAACCTGCTACCCTGAGTGGATTTCTCGTACAATTATTGGGATTCCGATTTGGCCAGTGCCTCTCCCTTCTACATGTTTATGGCCGACACCCTCGTCCTGCCTCTGTCAGCCTCTTCGAATGTTCCTGCAATGGATGCCCAAGTCCGAGACCTCATGGCCATTTGGCAAGAGACCCGACAGTCCTTACCTCAAGCATCTTCACAAATGAAGTCACGGACAAGAAAAGAAGACCGCCTCCAACCTCCTTTCCTGGGGATAAGGTATGGTTGTCCGACAAATACGTACACTTGAAGATCCCCAGCTACAAGCTGTGTCTGCAGTTCCTGGGTCTGTTTGAGGTTCTACAGCACTTCAATCCAGTGGCCTACAAGCTCCGCCTGACTCCCTCTATGCACATCCCAAATTCCTTCCATGTCTCGCTCCTCAAGCCATTGGTCCTCAACTGTTTCTCCCAAGAAGACGTGTCTCTGACTCCTGAAGCCAACTCTACTGACATCTTTGAGGTAAAGATGATTCTGGCTGAAAAAAATTATGAAGGGAAAGCGGTACTACCTCATCGAATGGAAGGGGTTCGGACCAGAAGAGATGTCCTAGGAACCGGATTCCAACATTTTTGACTGGGACCTTCATCTGAAGTTTCAGGCAAAAAAGACGGGAAAGCCCAAGGGGGGGGGGGGACCTGTCCTGGGTGGTTCTGCAACTCATAGGTCAGGCCGCGGGCACACCTGTACCCCCTCAGCAGTGTCCCTGCCGGATACGAGTGGCGTTGTGGTCTGCATGGCGGGCTGCTGGTACACTCTTGCTTTGGCCCTACACTCACCTCTCCATGCTCCTGCTTCCCTGCGCTCTCTGCCTGCTGTCGCGCGCTGGCTCAGTGAAATTTACAGTGCCAGCTCACTGGTAATTGACTAATTGCTGGGCACTGACCCTACAGTATATCCTCTGGCCACTTCCTGCACTCCCTGCTGGATTTATTGTCTATAGAAAAGGTGTTGTTTCAACTTCCTTGTCTCTACCGTGTACCAGACAACTTGCCTTCATCCACTGACCACATGTACCACATGTACTATGAGTTTACCTGTTGATTCTGTACCACGCTGCACCCCGGCTGCCACCATAAGCAAATCGCGTCAGGGGTAACGACATAGGTGTAACCCACTGCACAAGCCCAACCTGCCTTTGGCAGGCTCTGGTGACCACCAGGAGACATATTAGACTTTGCTTCCTGACATGGCTTTCACCACCGCTTGAGGTGGTCCAGAGGATCGTATGAAATCACAGAGTTGCCGTTTATATGTGGTACCGGCTCAATCTCCCCTATAATTATACTTTGATTCAACTAAAGGCTTGACATAAAGCTTATCCGTGATGCATTTCACTTAATTCTTTAATATTCAGCGCATAATGCATGTACATTCAAACATTTGTCGACATGCTAGCTTTTATCGTAATAGATACATTTAAATCATGAGCCGATACTTAGCTGTAATGGTACAGTCCCAAAAGTCTCTTGTTACAGTGGCATAGCCAAGATGTTATAGAGCTGGCTGTCAGCGGGTGCACAGCTCCTGCTGCGACGTTTCGGAAGGACAAGTTTCCTTTCTTAAAGGGGTTGTCTCGCTACAAAGAATAGCTTTCAAATTGTAGGGAACACAAAATAAAGACATTTTCCAAATATATTGCATTGTTCCTCTGTTTTCCCTAAAGAGATACAAGTGAATTTATTACCTCTGTGGCTATTTCAGTTCCCTCAGTAACCGACCTGTAAACAAATCTCCTGGGGCTGTTTGTTCAATGAGATAACAGAGAGTGAGTCATCACACAGGTCAGCAGTGTCAGTCAGTGTCCTGTGCTGCCAGACAGTAAAAAGCTTGATTTATCTCAAGTAAACAGCTCTGTAATTAGGGCTTTTGTTTTGGGGATCAGATAAGAAGTCCTTTGAGTAGTTTGAGAAGCTAATCTAATCTAATTAGCATCTGAAAGCACGGAGCTTATGCTGTACAAGCACGGAGCTTATGCAAATTAGTATGAACCAGGAAGTGACAGAGAATTTCTTTCATGCATTCTTTGAAACCCTGTGGGGAGATAACTCCTTTAAGTGAAATGCATCACGAATAAGCTTTATGTCAAGCCTTTAGTTGAATCAAAGTGGCCCAGAGGATCCACATCCTAGCTGTCCTAACACCTATATATCTCATAGCTCAGCTTTTCTCCCTCTGTCACATCGTGCTATCAGATAGGGTAGCATAAACCACCTGACAGGTTCCCTTTAAATATCAGCTGTCCCTAGCAAAACCATGATCCAACCCCTGTGCCATTCACCTATATAATTCTTACTCACAGCAATCTGATACTTTACCCTGCAGGTCAATTTCTCTGGTAAATTCTTATGAGGCCAAATTGTAACAAATATATCTAATAAGCATCAGGAGAACAGACATTAGTTACAGTGTGCAGTGTTTTTGAATCATACATTTAACAAATTCATACAAAAAAATGCTGCCTCGTTCACAAATTCTTCTCCTACCTTCTCCCAGGGTGCTTTGCATTACGCTGACAGACGCTTTGCTCGCTCCTCTAGAAGTATATGCTTTTATATAAAAGATGTAGCTCGTTGATGGTTCCAGATCCATCACTGCTTGTTGAAAAGTATCCTTGCTCACAGCTTCTTGATACTCCATTTGGACAGGTTCTGAAAATGAACCAGATTCATTGTGAGTAATACTACATCTATATTATATAAATCAACTATCTAAGATAATTTAGGTGAGATAGATAGAAACTTCTGAATTATTGAACGGTATAAACCCACATTAACTCAGCTGTTTATGTTTCCAGAACCATAGTCGGAATGAAATAGCTTTTTCAACACATTAAGGTATGCTTAGTATGAAATGCTATGGTACTTTGGCGAAAATAAAGTCTAAAACTGAGTCGGGCATGAGGAGAAGTGCAGCACCCAAAGCAGAGGAGTCCTTTGGGCTGCTTCTTCACGCTAACTTTAGTTTAAAGGGGTTGTATCATTTTATTAAATGGTCTTCAGAATAAGGGGACAGTGAAAACAATCAACTTTGCAATTGGATGTCATTTGCAAAGCTGTCTTGTTTTCACAGTCTGCCTTATCTTCGTTTTCTGTAAATCCCCAGTGCCGGTCGGATCCCACCTCCTTGCATTTCATTGGCTGCCGGCTCTACTAATTAACATTCTGTCTGGCCCCCGGTCGTACTCATGGGAGCGTGCATTCCTGCCTCTCTCACTCAGAATAAGGGGCCGGCAACAATTTCACTCTATACAGCCCCCAGCTCCTCAGTGACACTGCAGCTGCTTCTACAATCAGAAAACAGCAGAATTGTGCCTCTGTGTCTAATGCTCCTGTGTGTAAGAGGCCGGCAACAATTTCACTCTATACAGCTTGCAGCTCCTCATTGACACTGCAGCTGCTTCTACAATTAGAAAACCGCAGAATTGTGCCTCGGTGCCTTGTGTAAACATAGAAGGAAGACGGATCTATGCTCTGGAGGAGTTCATAGAAGACTGGATTCAACTATAACAAACCTCCAGCTGTGAGAGAGGAAGAGATCAGTGCTCTGAGTTCATAGAAGACTGTCTAGACTGAATGCAGACTTGTGGTATGTAAAAAGCTCTTACAAATAAATCTGCATAGGGAGAGGACAGTGACATGTGAACTCAGAGGAAACACACTGACTCAGGAGCATGAACAGTAAAGGGGGGGGATGATGTCATCCCCCTTCAGTTAAGAAACACCCAGCTGGGAAGGGAAGAAATTTCACTGGATTTCAGGAACTGAGAAAATGAAGCTACAAGAAAACAGCCGAACTGATCAAGCGATACATCCCCTTTAAAGGGGTTCTCTCACTACATTGATTCATCTTACTTCAGTCCTGTTTTCGTGGTTTCACTTTGAATTCAGGGACGTGTTTACTGGCTTCCACTAAGCTGCAGTAGAAGCCAGGTCTGTAGCTATAGCAATCAGTGCTGGCAGCCTATCATGAGGGAACAAACAGGTCTGTAGCTATAGCAATAGCTATAGCAACCTGAGGAGCTGATGAAGCCCATACAAGTGGGGATATCTCAGAATAGGTAGGACACTGTTAATGGACATATATTGGAAAGTGACTTGTTTTAGCAAGATCTTTAACATAAAAAGCAATCCTTGTAGTGTGACAACCCCTTTAAAGGGGTGTTCCCACCATAGACTCTGATGACTTATGAATAGGATATTAATAAACTAGACATAATATTAAAGGTCACTTAATAGCTCATCTTTATACTGGAAATCAGTGCAGCTTAAATGTTATAAGACTGAGCCTAGTGTGTATTATCTTGTGGCAAGTGTACACTCCTGAAACATCTGCCCAGCCCTTTCTAACAATACATGGATAACCTGTTAAATCAGTGTCTTTCAGCTTGAAACAGTTTAGCGCTAGAGATTGTGAACTTGATGCAATTAAATGCAAGTAATACAGCTAAGTTATTAAATAAGCCTGCAGGCAGCATATATTCCTTACGGCACACAGAAAATTTGCTGTGGACTTTAGACAAGGATTTTCATTTGTCAATGTGGGTTTGATGCTGAATTTAGAGGCAGATTTCAGCCACTAGACTGTGGTAGGTTCAGCACCGAATCTTTCTCAAGAACTGACAAATTAGTTCTTTCTTCAGAAAAAAAAACGCACTGTGGAAAATCATTGTTGTGCACTGCAAAGCTGTATTTCCATTGGGGGTTGTTTTTGATGCTGTTTCAGCACTAAATCGGTGTCATAAACTGTATCCAAAACAGCAATGTGAACCTAGCCTAACAGCTGTTTGCTGCTTTAATTCCTTAATGACTGCCTGCTGTCCTTTGACGGCAGAAAGTATGATTCCCAGTCTACAGAGATGCCAAAAGACATCACTGCTGTAAGGGCTCTCTGTGGTCTCCCAGTTGTTGGAGCAGAGCAATTATTGACCGCTCCAATCTCAAAGTAGCCATCTGCCCATGACAAGGAGCTCTACACTCAGCCTCGTAATTGCTGTGGCATGATCTAAGTGGAATCTTCTTTGATAGGAGACTGAGAAAACCTGGAGCACTCAGCCCTGGGGATCTAGAATGGCCCCAGGGCTGTCTGGTTGGCAAATCTGCTGCTAGGGCACACTAAGTATTGCCCGAACAGCAGCCTGTGTCATAGTGATACAAATCATAGAAGAGTATGCCAATACATTATGAGGACATATATGTCCGGGGCTGCACCAGTATTCTGGTGTCCTTTCAACCCAAAAACTGTCACAGCCCTGTTCTCTCGATGTATGAGCAGGCGTACTCCAAAATTAGGTGCATTTTGCAGCGTCCGCGCCACTTGGTAATGCGGCCAAGATGTGGGGGTGTTCTAGGGGTGTGCCGCACCACAACCGTATGATTTTACATATTTATGACTCGAGGACGGCAAAACTGGGCGCATTACTGCTGGAACAGCCAGACCAAGTTAAAAAGGGGTTTACCTGAGCCTGAGTTGTCATAGTGGAACTAGAAAGCGACAAATGTATGACCCGCAGAAGAAGAGGTCCATACATTCTGGCACATTCTACACTGCTATAAAGCTATTTAGAACTGGCCTCTACGTACCTAGATCATACATGTCGCCTTATATGTTTAAAAACGCATACATCAAAAACAACAAAACTACACATATTAGGTAACCACACACCCTATACAGTATTGAGTAAATTGTGAACAGTTGTGACCCTTTTTTCTTTATTCATGATGTAAAAATCTGTTTGTCCTTAAACTGCCCTCAAAAATTAGAATTTCATCCCTCTGATAATTCTGCTGCATTTTTAGACTATCTAGTCTAGGGGTGCACAACAGGCGGGCAATAGTGCCCTTCTGTGCAGCCCTCAGTCATCACGACAAAGATATATTTTATCTCTGTCATGATACTTAAAAAGATAATATTCATCTTTTTGCGGCAACAATACATTGATAGTACTGTATGGCTAACCCTGTGATGGCAGGCACTGTATGGGTTGCACTGTATGGGTGGCACTGTATCACTGGCAAGGTTATGACTGGCACTGTTATGGTCAGCACTATAGGGCTGAATGAGCTATTTTAGAAAACATAAAAGAACAATCCAGATAAAACTGTTGCTGTATTTTTCCTAGTATATAAAAAGCAGTTTTACCTGGATTTCTAACTATTACCAAAGACATTGCTTTGTTAATTTTGCTTTATCTAGGTTACCAACCACCTCTCCCTGCAGCCTTTAATGTCTTATTGCTCCAAACTCCTGTCAGTCAGTCTGACCATGGTGAGTCACTCCCTGCTGAGTCTTATCTCTAGCACAGATGTTTTGTCTACCTAAGGTACTGATAAGTTTTAAGCCTTAGGGCCGTCTGTAAACCGGACTACAAACTTTATCACGGACCTATGGAAAATCTGTGCAGCAGTCCCCACTGCACGTATTTGCTGGCGGACGGTTTTTTTAGACCGCCGGCGACCTGAAAAAGGTTGAAAATGTTCATTCTTCCACCCAATTTTCGCAAACCGCGGAGAAAAGCCGTCCCCCTGCGGCCGTGTGCACGACACAAAAACAGAGCAAATACCGGTCGGATAACGCGACTGGTACAACCAAATTATAAAAAAAAGAGGGGAAATGATCTTCATACAGAAAAAAAAACCCCCAAATTTTTTTTAATATAATAAACAGTGTGTTTAGACATGGGGCCAAACATGAGTCACAGTATAAACAACATATTGATGTATTAGTACATGAGTAATAAACAGACTAATGTCACAGTACATGGATAACAAACAGTGATGTCACAGTGCATAGATAACAACAGTGATGTCACAGTACATGGATAACAAACAGTGATGTCACCGTACATGAAAACCCAAAAATTTATGTCACCGTGCATGATAACAAAATGTTTCACCTGCATGGATAACAAACAGTGATGTCACCGTGCATGGATAACAAACAGTGATTCACCTTGATGGATTAAAAAAAATGATGTTTACCTGGGATGGATAACAACAGTGATGTCACAGTGCATAGATAACAGTGATGTCACAGTGGATGGATAAGAAACAGTGATGTCACAGTGAATGGATAACAAAAAGTGATGTTACAGGCAAAAGATAACTGATTCACAGGGATGGATAGGGAAACAGTGTGTCACAGGAAATGGTAACAGACATTGATGTTACCGTGCATGGATCACAAACAGTGGTGTCATAGTACAGGGATAATACACAATAATGTTTTAGTAAACATTAAAAGGGTTTTTTCCTGATTAAAGAGTTTTCATTCCTTCCTCAGGCTGTTGGTGGTTCTATAGCAGTGATTAGCATATCCAGCATCTTTGTTAGTAGCTGAGCCAATATACTGACAAGTGCAAGAGATCTAATCTTCAGTAAACCCAAAAAGGGGCATGTACAAAATGCTAGGGTAAACTTTCTTTGTTTTCCATACAAAACCAAACAGAGTTTCCCTTTCTTTTTTTCAGAGCCCCCATATGAAAAGAAGGGGCACCTGATTGGGTTTCTATGGGCAACAAAAAAAAGTCTTCACCTAACATTTTTTATACTGTGGCCCAAAGTGCATGTGCTGTGCGGACTGTAAACAATGGCTTTATGTTTATTTTTAGATTTATTTTTTGTCGGAGGGAATGACCCCCGGGAAAGTTATTCCCGCTACTCTCTCTCTCTCTGCTCAATCAGACAACAGAGTTACCATAGAAACCAAGAAACCCCCTTGCACCAAAAACATGAAATGTCTTATCTCATGACTAAAAATTAAAAAATTTTTGACCAATTATTTAAAAAAAAAATCTTCATTTAACTGTCCCTTCATGATAAAAGCTAATCTTTGCAGTAATAAAACCCCTTTAATATTACCTTATTTGACCCTCTTAGGTCATAAATCCCGGTTAATAATCCTTTGCACTACTTAAGTTTTTTCCCGGTGAACTTTAAACTTCTGGCTGTTATACTTTAAAAATTTTTTTACAACCCATCCTATAAATACATATTTACAATGGAACTAAGTGCCAGTATGAAAAGTGAGGTATGTGCTCCTATATAAATATTAATGACACACCTTGGCCTGTTGTACATGTCTTTGAAATCAGGAAAATATATGAACAATTAAGAAATGTATATATACAAAAAGTCACCAATGAAATATCATTTTTCAGTTGTAGCAATGTCCTTGTTTTTGAACATCTAGTTTATGTAACACCTGTCTGAAAGGGAGAATTCTGGTGCTGAGTTTATAGATTTCCATCAAAAGCCCATCAGCAATAAAAAACATGATTATTCTTAATAATGTGGATTTTTTTATGTGTATATATTTCATGTTTATAGTAGTGTCCTAAAAAGGAGAAGGACTGGCGTTGGAATTGGTAATACTTTAATAAGACATGAGAAATGTAAAAAGCAAAAGTACCAAAATAAAGGAATGTAAGAAAAAAGAATCATGTAAGGCATTCATTTTAGTACACCATTAATAGCTAACCAAAATCCTGATGCTATTTACATTTCAATAGAATGCAAAATAATACAACTAAGTGTTGTACCAAATTACATTTGCAATATACTTTTGGGGCTATCTGAAAAAATAGCGATCATTAAATAATGTGTGAAATTTGGACTCAATTTTCTGGAATGTACTTGACAAATTGGAATGCAAATTGCCCTAATCGTTTTGGTGATTACTCCACTTACATGTAAATCAGAGACATAAATATGTATTAGAGAGCAGTATGAAGGATCTGCAGGTCTGCTCTTGCTGGAGTAGCAGGTTAAGCTCTTGGCTACTGACTACTTACTCTACTTTGTAAGGCAAATAGCTGCAGATTTCATGTACTAAATCCTTAAATCTGGTAATATGCTTGATTATTCTAGCTCCTTCTTACCGAGTCCTTTTGCTTTGCAGTTTGTTTATGTGTTAAACAAAGAAAGCAGAAAAAATAACCAGCATTAAATGAAATGGAAACAATTACATAGAGAAAGAATGCAAAGATCCCCAATAGAGTTAAATGGGGATTATATACATTTAGTCCTATGAGCAGTGACTTGATTTATGGTAGGTACCTTCAGTTTTGCGGATGTGGATCACATATCCAATTATTTCTTGTGTGTTTTCTAGCGGCTCTTTCCACGATACCTGGATGGAGGTTGAGGATACAGTGGTGGCAGTGACATCTTGTGGCGCACTTGGTAGTCCTTCTGCCCATATTACAGAAAGCCGGGCACTAGCCTGACTAGAGCCTGCACTGTTCTGTGCTATGCACTGGTAAATTGCCTCATCCTCCTGACTGATCCCAGAAATGGTGAGAGAGCTAAGGAAAGAAGATGATATATGGTAAAGTCAGTGAATAATAAATAGTGTGCTCTTTAGATAGAGGGTGCCTGATGGATGACATAAGTATTAATATTAGAGAACTTGAACTAGGGAATAATTTCGAACAACTTGACAGACATGGACATGGGTGAGAAGGCAGAAACAGGTAAGGGCATGGTCATAGATGTATAAATATAATATGCTTTGACTAAGGTTATCTTTGATGCACACAACCACATTAGCCATGTGCAACTTCCATGTTGAATGGTGCTGTCATATGCCACCCTTTGGGGCATATAGAAGCATTTTCTATTGGATGTTACAAAGCTATTGTTTCTTAAAAACATTGCTTTTATGGCAAAAGTCCACTTAAGGCACTATGGGTGACATGTATGAATTCTGGCACTGATAGACCAGTTGTAAATCACTTTAAGGTAGTGTAGAATGCACCAGAATGTATGAACCTGTTCTTCTGCAGTTCATACATACAGGCGCATTGTAGTGCTAATATGACAAGTCTGGCTCAGGCACCACCTTTACCCTGGTCTGGCTGTTCTAACAAAGTTTTGGTGTCAAAGAATCATAAATGTGTCTGCTTCTACTAATGTGGTGCGACGCCCCCAGAACGCCCAAAAGTTTGGAGTACGCCTGTTCATACATCTATAGAACTGGTCTACTACAGCTTTTTGGGGCCAGAATTCTGGCACAGCCCCGTTTGGACAGTGTCCTAAATTTTAAAGTCCGTGATTTAATGCTTCTGTATAGCCTACATGCATACAACTCTACCAAGCGCATTACACCAACCTCTATGTGTGGTCTGACCAAGGTTAACTCTTCACAATCAATGACTTGTAACCATGACCTTACAGTTCCCAGATAACACTTTTATTGGCATAAATTGATTGTTTTAAACATACAGAATTATAGTGCACAGATATAGATATCACTGCTGATGTTCACCACTTGTAAACATTGATCAATGGTCTAATGCTTCAAATGCCCCCATATACATTAGAGAAAAGTCAGTGAGACTGCCTGTCTAATGTGCTTTCTGGCCTTCCGACTCTCGCTGGCAGAGGATCATTTGTAAAAGCATTAAGTGACTGTCTCAGCATCTACCATTTCAATTCTTAAAGGGAATGTGTCATCAAAAATGACTTATTGTTTAACTCACATTTTTATGTTCAACACTTTTTTAAGAATTTTTGGTTATTTTTATTTTTTTATTTTCCATATCACTTTCAATATTTTTAAGTAATTCTTAAATTCTGCAGTTTTCACTTTGGCCACCAAGCCTAATAATAGTCTGACACTTCCTTTTCTGTTTGGAAAGATTCTCAGTTGTCTGCTCATTATCAGCACAAAGAGGGTCAAACCGAAAGGAGACACCAGTGTGTATAGATAACACAGGAACCACCAGTCACAAGTTCACCCTTTCACCTCCCTGCACGCTGATTTCTTCCCAGGTCACAGAGCATGACTAGAAAACTCTCCTATAGAAGTGAATGGGACTGAGTCAGTCTTAAATCTCCTATGTGCATGACATGAAGCTACTGTAAAGCATCTCTCTGACTGCTGTTAAAGCAGTGCAAACAAGGCCTATTGGCCAAATTGAAAACTGCAAGACTTAAGAATTATTACAAAATATTGAAAGTGATATGAAAAATTGAAAAAAAAACACAACCAAAAATTCCTAAAAAATGTGTTTAACATAAAAATGGGACTTAAACAATGACTCATTTATTGATGACACATTACCTTTAAGAATTAATCTACAACTATCTTACTTCAACTTACTAACCTGTATGGGACTAAAGGTCTCCAAACATATAAGACAATCATTGGCTAATTGTGCTGTTTTTGTCTTATTTGTATGGGAGCCATCGGACTCTTTCCTGATCTATCAAAGGAAAGAATTGGGGAAGTTGAATGTCATTGCCCAGTCCTTTTGTTTTCCCTAGAAAAAAGCCCAGCTTAATGTGTCTAGAAATGGCTTTATTTTCTCTCCCCATTCAAAAGACCTGTATGCTCAGGTGGACCAAGTATCCATGTACATAGGTGAATCAGGTGGACTGGCTGTCAGCAGAACATCGGCTAAGGCTATGTTCACACAGCTGATTTGGGGACGGATTTCAGTCCATATTGCGCGCCGTACTGCGTGCAAATATGGCTGAAATCCGTCCCCGTCGTTACGGTAATGCACAGTTCTCATAGAGAACTATGGATTCCGTCTCCTCTCCCCGCTCGCGAAATACAGCGCGTGGGGAGCAAGTGACATGCACATTATCCCGGAGGGATACGCGCCGTGGATAATGAAAGTCTATGGGGCCGGGAGCTGCCGTCCCCGCCCTCCGTACACACGAACATAATTGCGGGCACGACAATCCGTTCCGCAATTAACCGGACGTCAATTTGCACGAAATGTGATTACATTAGCCTAACAGCTACTGAAGTGGCATTGGCCACTTTACTTGTTTGAGGATGTCTAGATTGACAACATACTGGAGTGTCCACACATCTTCAATAGCCATTGGTCAAAAGTTTGGTTGACAAATATTTCTGCAAAATCATACACATGTACACTTCGCTCAACTGAGTATGAATATGTTTTTAGTGGGGAGATTAGAGGAAGCCACTGCCAGACCATTTGCTGGCCCAATTGGTGGGTTTAGTTGACTATCGTCTGATGTGTATGAGGGCCTTTAGACACACGCAGGTCAGTAAGACGAGGTAAGGTAGCTGTATATGCTATTCGGGGCATTCTTAGAAAAGGATAAGGCAGGTTACGGAGGCAGTACAATTATGTATAATTATTACAAATGGCAGCCACTGATCATGATGTCAATTAATAATGTAATTTTATACAGCACATTAACTTCCTATTGTGTAGCCAGACACTGCATCTGCTTGTTCTCCCTTTTATATGACCATTACAATGATCAGTCTGGATTTATCCTATGTATTAGGTAATGGTTTTGCTTGATTAAATTGCAAAAGTATGGTAGCCTTTCATTAATCTTGGTTAACCTTTTACCGGTTTGGTGTTGAAGAAAAAGCTTCAGACCTCTGTACTCTTGGGTTCATTGAATCAAGAAAACACAATCGAAACATGACATCTCTTTTCTGTTTTTCTTTACCGCGCTTGTCGCTTGTAAACTTTACTTGAGACGGCATTTGTTTTAACCTACTAAGTGCCAACAGTTTGTTCATCATCAGCAATAGACTTTTGAAATTATTCAGTCAAGGGGTTAAGTATCCAAAAGTTGAAGTCAGGGACCCTTCAGGCTGGAGGCCCCTTTCTATTGAAATGAAAGACTTTAATTACCATGGTGAGGGTGGGGGGATCAATACAGCTCAGTGCCCTGGTTACTTGTGGCCCTAGTGATGTCTCCGGGATACTTGTGCCCCCCCCACAATCTTTTCCATCGTCCAGGATTACAACCACCTCCCAGGCTGGGTATGACCCCTGAAACTGGAACAGCTTATAGCATCAAGAAGCAGGATGACAAACCTAAGTGGGGTCACACTGTTCAAGAATAGTAATTCCTTGCGGATCATAAGATTATAAATATCCAATAATAGCAATTCTGGATTACTATATAAAGACTGTCTGAGCTATCATGATACAGCTTTGTTTAGAAACGTAGGTATTTTCCAATGTTCAGTCACTATGCAGAGCCAATATTTAAAAAACAACATTTACCTAATAAATATATGTTGACCAAAACAGTAACGTAGATCGAAGTGAGTGCTACATACAATTATTCAGGTTATGCAGCTACTATATTAAAATTTGGATTGTTGGGCTAGCTCAGCCCATATTAAATGGGTTTTCCCACCAAAGACATTTATCAATTATTGACAGGTTAGGTGATAAATTTCTGATTGATGGGGTCCCATAAATGAAACCCCCAATGATCAATAAAACGGAGTCTCGGTACCCATCCGTTAGTAACTAAGTTCACACAGTTATGATGTCTATTGAATGGGATCAGTGGAGCCACTCACTTCTCCCACTCACCATGTTGAACATGCGTTCTCCTGCCCTGTTCAAAGTATATGGGATGGATGAAGATAGTGGAGTACAACACTTGGCTATCTTCATTGGTCTACAGATCTTTGAGAGTGTGCAGCAGGTTTGCCATATTTTCGGACCAATGCTTGTTCAATGGACTTCCTTCCAGGCGATGAGTAGCGTTGAGAAGAACGGGACTTGGGTCACCCATTTTAGTGATTGTGGGGGTCCCAGCAATCTCATAGTATCTTGTTAATAGGAATTAAATGGTATTTACCTGAATATGTATGCATGCTGATATTTTTCTAAGAAGGCGTTATCAAGCTGGAAACTAAGCTGTATAAATGATACGCTGTGCTATGTTGTTTTAATGAAGATAATAAAAGTTATATGTTAATGCTGTGGTTGCAAGGTGTCTATTAACATTGATTACTATGTGATTGAAGTTGCGGGATGGAGGAAACCCTGAAGACTTACCTGCTGCATGCACATAAGTTATAACTATCCTTGTGTGGGGGATTGTATACAAAAGAGGTCCCAGCAATCAGACATTGATCACCAATCCTATGGATAAGTAATAAAATGTCTATGGTGGGAAAATCCCTTATGAACACAGGAATAAAAAGTGTACCACACATCCACTGTGATTCATTATGTCAGGGGTGTCAATGGGCCCTCCAGTTGTTGGGAAACTACATCATCCATCATGCCCACTGTTATAGATTATATAAATGCATGATGGGGGAGTTGTAGTTTCCCAATCTGCTGGTTGGGGCCGACACCAGTTTGCTAACTTCGCTGCTTCTATGTATAGCCACAGTTGTACTATACTGGGCTTTACTATAGAACCTATAAACTTTGATGGGTATCTACACTGTACCCCCAAATGCCTCCTTTCTCATATGGAGGCCTACAGAGGCTTCTGCTGTCAGATTTTATACAAACTAGATGGAAAAGACAATGTGGCGTTGGATACATGCGCTGTATTTGACACTACGGGGGCACTCTTCTAGAAGCAATGTTTTATGTGGTCATGCCTCTTGACAGGTAATTTTGCACGTGTTTTGGCAGCCACTTAATCCATATTCCACCAAAAAATATAGCCCCTGTCCATATGACAGATGTGCAAAAATTGATTTTCAGATAATGGGAGGTATACCTAAGTTTAGGGTATTGTCAATATAGCATAGTGAGATCAGGCCTTTTAGTGACCTGTCCTGTTTAATACCTATAGGTAGAATTGGGTGGATGTCTATCTTTTTCGGCCTTACAAACTGTGTAACTATATGTAACTATGCTTGAGTTGTACAAGAGTTTGAAAAAAGGGTCTATTTTTTTCCAGAAACACCACCACTCTTGTTCATAGTCTGACACAACTTTAACTAATTCAGTTGAACTAGGTTAAACTGCAACACCAGACACAACTGATAAACAAGTGTGGTCAAATTGATGAATGGAATTATTGCAATTGCATTATAATCTCTAAGGTAACTGTCAGGATAGAATCAGCACCACACTTGTTTATCAGTTGTATCTCGGGAATTGACCCTGAAAGTTACAGAGCAGACTGGAGACCCGGTTGTGTTTTCATGCGGGTCTCTATTCTGTTCTATGGGAGCTCTCTGTACCGCCGAGCACCGTGCTTGGCTCTGCTCGGAACAACCATTTGAGCATGCTAGTGATATTCCATCAAAGTCTATGGTGGGAACAACCCTTTAAGCTATACCCATTGATTGGTTGTCTCAGTATTGCTAACGTAGCTAAATATTGGTGTAATAATATAGAAAGAAAAGGCTTGCGTACTTAGGCAAAGTTCACACGGCTGATTGCCGACGTAATTGCGGGGACGAAGTTCGCCCAGCCAATTTCGCGTAGCCGTTGGCAGCGGGGTGGGGGGAGCAGCTCGCAGGCCCCCTATTGAATTTCAATTATTCACGGCGGTCTCGCCTGTAATAATGTGCATTGTCACTTTCTCCCCGCGGCGGATTACGCCCGAGCGGGGAGTGGAGACGGAATACATAGTCTCTATGAGAATGTGGGATTAATGTAATGACTGACGGATTCAAGCAGTATTGCAGCGCAAATACAGCGAGCAGTACGGCTGCAATCCGTCCCAGAATAAGCCGTGTGAACGAGGCCTAAGACTATAACAGAGACCACTGGCTAGTGCCTCACCTTCTGCAACACAGCTTGGGTGTGGGGGCTGCTTACTGGTCTCTGCTGTTGCCTTGAATTTTGAATATTATTTATTCTTCTTACCTGTTATTGTTTTTCAGCTTGATGTGCCCCCTGGGCTCCAATTCTTGTCCATTCTTCAGCCATGTGATTTGTGGTGGTGGCTCCCCTTGAGCCAAGCATGTAAAGATTGCTGTAGTGCCAACCGGACGGGAAATGGATTGTGGATGTTGGACAAACTCAGCAGGGGCTGCAAAGAACGATATGGCACAATAAATGGCTGAAGGTAATATACCTTGATATGGACAAGAGGGACGAGAGCTTTTTATAACATAACAGAACTTTGTTCTGTAGATACATAATGAAATAGAGCACAATTCTTATATTTATATTTAACCACAATAAGTTAGGGGTATTTGGCTTTTGGATGAATTTTCAGGATGAACATAAAGTTTCTTGAAATTTTTTTACAATGAACTAAATGAGACCATGTCTTACCTTTAGAATGCACATGTGCACCTGGTCAATGTTTCAGTACTTTTTACACAGCTTACTCATTTCTAACAAGGAGCTTTGTGGCAAATTCACAAGACAACACTTTACAATTGATTAACAGTACCTCGCCATTGCGAGGCTTCAAGCAGGATACTCTCAGACGGAAGTGGCCACTGAGCTTAGAGTGTCACTGAGTGTCATCAGCAGATTGCTACAGAGATACAGCAGAGAATGGAAGTCACAGAAAGGCAAAGAAGTGGACGTCCTTTGGCTGCATCACACACTGATGACTACTTCATTGGAAACAATGCCCTGCAGAACGGGATGATTAATGCCACACAACTCCAGAAGCGTTTAAGGAATGTGAGAGGCAACGAAGTGTCACATCAGACCATTCATAACCAATTACATCAGCATGGTCTGCATGCTAGAGGACCTGACCACACCACCAGGCACAGGCATTATCATGGAAGAGGGACCAGTGGGTCTAGTGCTGTTCAGTGATGAAAGTTGATTCACTTTGAGTAGAAATGATGGTTGACAACGACTATGCAAGGAGATGGCTTACAGGAGAAAGCAGTGCAATCAGAGGTCAGGTATAATGTTCTTTGTTGAATTAATGTGGGGTTGTCTCACTACGAAGATCATAGTTTAAAATGAGGGGACCAAAAATCTAAGCATGTACATCCTTGATTACCCTTAGCAAAGGGCTATGGTTTAAGAGAACAGGCTGCGTTATATGTGCCTAGCAATGGAGTTTGAGCCCAGGTAGGGTAACACCCAGCTAAAGAATTACTGTGTGTCAGCTAAGCGTTCTGTCCCGCCCAGGTCACTGCCGAGAACGCTCAGGCAGAGGAGATGCAATGAACAGATCACGGACGGGATCGTGCAGGGAGATATATGTACAAGCAGCGGCATGCACGGACGAGAGATAGAGTGTGCATTCCCACATAAAACAGAAAACACAGCAGTCCCATGTAAGAGGTGCAGTCTAACATCAGTAGTCCCATGTAAGAGGTGCAGTCTTACATTGACAGTCCCATGTAAAACTGAAACCACAGCAGTCCCATGTAAGAGGTTTTTTTTATTTCTTTTATATGGGGCCCCAGTCTCTACATCAGACAGACACACGTAAATTCTTCAATGTGCAGTACCAACGTATAAATAACTTTTTGGTTTGAGACAGATGCGAAGGTTCCATCATAAACAACTTGTGAGACAGATGTTGCAGTCCCATGTAAACACAAACAGATAAAGTGTATAGTTTTGTTCTGCAGATCTGTGTAGGTCAGAGGTGTAATAATCTGCAGGATATATCATTGTGAGAGACACAGAGTCATCAATGTCAAATGCCCATTCCAGTTACAAAGTATGTAGTAGGAGTGCGAGAATTGCTAGATATACTCTAGTGTGTGTACTATTAGCTTTTCATTCCAATGTTTACAATGTCAGCTGTGATACCTCTCTTTGCACCCAGCCTAATCACAGGATGAATCATCACGTGCACATACTATGTGGGGCGTGTCTGCAGAGAGTGAAGATACGCCCTGCTGGGAGGAGAAACACACCTCTCCAGAAAACATTGTCAACTGCTGTCACCAGACAACCCCTTTAATAAAAAATAATTTTGTTAGAACTTTAATAGGAATAGGGGAAAACCCCGGTGGGCCCCTGAAAATAGCAGACGTGGAGCTGTTTCTTGGGGAGAGAGGAAGAAAAAGAAAGGCAGAAAGCAAGGAACATGTGAATTATGTACAGTCATGTACTTTAGCTGTAGGATGGGCACATGATGAACCCCATGGTAGCGCCCTCTTCATGGTATCCAAATGTCATCTGATACGGTATTTTTAATGTGCAGTCTTGATCTTGATTGTTACATGGCAGTTCCAGATAAGTCACAACAACCTCACTGGTCACATTGACTTATAATTGGTTCTGTTGGATTCTGTTATGGTTTTTTATCAATTTACCCTAAATGCAGTATACGGTGTTGTAAAAATGATGTAATCTGCCCTGATGCCTCTAAAGGAGATGTAAACCAAACCTTATTGTACACTGAAAATACAATTTGCCAAAGGCAATTAAAGGGGGATTTCGCCACGATCTCACTTTCATGCCTCCTGCATCCAGATCTGTGTGCTCAGAAGGGGGCGTGTGTGATTTGTTTGAAATGCATATAATGTGACCAGCAGGATGACATCCCAGGCCTCTTCTCTCTTAGTCAATGAAGGTCGGCTATGTATAGTGCAGTGAGTTGCTCAGAGCGTAAAGTTTTAATGCCTCACAGCACAAGGGTCCTAGGTTCAACCCCATGATGAGAACAATACCCTGGTGGACGGGGCGGATTTATTCTCGTTTATCAAATTCACATACCTGATTGTGGTTTTCTTTTTTAGTATTTATTTGCACTGTTTGACTAATTACTATGGAGTACAGTGGACAGGAGTAGAAGATCAGCACCTGGGCAGAACACTCAGTAGCTGCCTGAGAGGAGAGGTGATTTCTGAGCATGTGCGACCTGGACTGAGGAGCTCTCAGCACTCGTGTTCACCCTGGAGGCGAGCTGTAAACAATGGATCACTAAAGGAGGGAGGCAGCTATAAAACAAATTTGGTTTCTGAATTTTTAATATATGTTGAATGGTGAAATGTTTTTTATTTTAGTTGCAAGTTTCCCACATCAATTTTACTTCGTGGCAAAATCTCTTTAAATACATAAGTTTTACCAATCACCATCCTAACTTGTCTCAAACTAAAACTGGACTACCTATTCAATATATTAAAATAGATCAGCTTAAGCTATTGTTACGGATGTGGTAGTGGATCATCTGGACCACCACAAGTGATGGTGTAAGCCACGCCAGGGAGCGGAGTTTTTTAAGTAGGTCCGGTTTTCCCAGAGCCCGCCGAATGCGGGATGGACTTGCTGCGGCGGGATTACTACCAGGGTCGATACCCTGACGTGACTTGCTTGCGGTAGGCAGCTGAGTGTTGCGCGGTACAAAAATCGTGAAGCAGGCTCGTAAGTCGGGGGACAGGCAGTAAGGTCAGGAAAGGGCTGGCAATGGTTTCGTGGTCAGGGACGCGAGGCAGTCAGAAGGTACGGTACACAGGTAAACGGAAACAAGACACTTTAGGAACGCTTTCCTTTCTAGGCACAGGGCACTATCGATTCGGCAAAGGTGCTGGGGAAGAGGAAGGTCTTAAATAGGGTCCGTGAACGTGAGTACAATTCACCGGCGCACACTGTCCCTTAAATTTCAGGCAGTGCCGCGCGCTGCGCGCTTAGAGGGCGCGTGCTGTGCACCGGCTGGCTGCAGGAGCACGCGCCGGGGACTGGGAACAGGAGCTTTGGACGGGTAAGTGATCCCACAGGATGTGCTGCCGCATTGCGGGTGAGGCCTGCGACACCGGACTCGGGGGTCACAGGGGACACATGTAACAGTACCCCCCCTTTTGGCCTCCCCCTCTTTCTGGCCGCAAAAAACTTAGGACAGAGACCCACTTTCCAGGATGCTTATCCTCCGGCTCCCACGAACTTCATTTCTTCTGAGCCCATCCCCTTCAGTCCATCCAAAAAAAAAATCGTCTCCCCCTAACAGTCTTAGTGGCCAATATCTCTTTGACGGCAAAAACATTGGTGGATTCAGCTTCGGGAGACGGAGGGAACCACAGACCGGGAGAAGCTGGTTATGGGGTGACCGGCTTCAGTAGGGAGACATGGAAGGAGTTTGGGATACGCAATGGTCGTAGGGAGCCGGAGGGAGCTTTGTAGGCCACAGTATATATTGCGACGCCACAGGACTTCAAAGGGACCTAAAAAACGGGACCTCAGACTGTATAGTGGGGATTTTTAAAAGGGATAGATTTGGCGGACAGCCAAAACTTTATCCCCCGGGACAAAGGAAGGAGGGGATACTTCTTTTCTTGTCCGCTTGGGTCTTCATACGGGAGAGGCCTGAAGCAGGGACTGGCGTGTCTCCCTCCTGAGAGCGGATAAGGTCACGGACCCAGACTGTCACAGCAGGGACATTCGGAGGAGGAAGAGGAGGCAGTGGAAAGGGGTGGCGGGGATGGACGACCGAAGACAATGGAAAAGGGAGATGCCCCAGCGGAATCAGGTCCAGGGAATTATACCGATAAATTCCGCACAAGGTAGTAGACTGGACAATCATCTTGCTTGGAAGACTGTAAAGTTGGCGGAATGATAAGTACTAGGACCAGATTCACCATCTCTACTTGCCCATTGGATTGTGGGTGGTAAGCAAGTGGAGAAGTTCAGTTGCCACTTGCTGAAGCGACAGAGGCCTCGCAAAAATCTCGAACGAACTGGACTCCCCGAGGTCCGAAACATATGTAAGGGAAAGTCCATGCAAGACGGAAAGATGTGTTTAAAAAAAAATGTTGGCGGAGACGAGGCGCAGATGGAAGGCCTGGCATAGGGAAACTAAATGAGCCATTTTGGAAAATACGGTCAGTGACCACCCAGATGGGACCGTATTTACTTCAGAGGGCTGGTAAAGTCAGTTATTGAAAGTCCATGGCCAATATGGCACTCCAAGGACAGCTAGGCACAGGCGAGGTTTGTGTAGTCCCGCAGGGTTTAGGCGAGGTGTCTTGTGCGGGCACAGGTGGTGCAGGCGCCTCCACAAAAATCCTTTACATCGTTAGCGACTCCAGGCCAACCAGTAGAACCGGGATAATCACTGAGCGTACTTGTCTTCGGACCCCAGGGTGTCAGCTATGGGGACAGTGACACCATTTCAGGACCTCAACCGGAGCGCAGGGCGGCACATACGTCTCTCCCTGGGAGGTACCTTGGAGGTTAGTGGGGGCACACAGATAATAAGAGTTTCATGGTGATACGATATGTTGTGGAGGCCACTCTTCTCCACTAAAATTGGAGGCACGGGAAGAGCATCGGACCTTGAGGTTCTTTCTGCCGGGTCGGTAGTGGATAATGTAGTTTAAAACGGGCAAAGAAACAGAGGCCATCTCGCTTGACGAGGGTTCAAACGTTGCACTGTCTGGGGATTAGATGTGATTTTTGTGCGTCGTGTAGATATTCACGGGGATGGGAATCGACGCACCCTAAGGGGTGGCGCCATTCTTCATAGGGCAAGTAAATGGCTAATTGTTGCCCCGTATCCCCGATGGTATAGTCCTCTCGGCCGGTGAGAAGGTCCTGGATAGTAACCCACAGGTCGAGTCTTGCCATGGGACTCTTTTGGTGGAGCAGCGCTCCACCCACTATGGAAGAGGGCATCGACTTTCTAGAATGAAGGGTTTTTGGTATCTGGCAGGGATAAAAACCAGTCGCGGAGGCGAATGCTGCCTTCAACGTGGAAAAAAGGCTTCTTCGGAGGCGGAGGCCACAAGTTTAGGGTTGGCATGTTTTTAGTAAGAGCCACAATTGGTGCTACAAAAAGGTTGAAAAATGCGAGAATTAATTGACGTAATAATTTGCGAAGCCAAGAAGCGTTGTTTGGGCCCGCAGGGCCTCAACAGGTCGGGGCCAGCTGGGTAGGACGGCAGAGAGTTTGTAGTGGGATCCATCCGAAGCCCTTATCAGAGATTATGTATCCAAGGAAACGGGAGGCTGGGTCTGGTGAAAATAGGTCTCTTTTCTAGTTTAGCGTAAAGATGGTTCTCGCGCAGGCGTTTAGGACTGGCCGCACATGCGGACTGGGTGCGGAATACATGTTCGGGTGAGAATACCTGGATGACATCCAAGTAGACCAATCACACTGTCTTATAGGAGGTATCTGTAAATGTCTATGACAAATTCCTGGATGACGACCGGAGCGTTGCATTAAAACGTAGGGCATCTCCAGGTTACTCAAAGTGGCCCATCACGAGTATTGAAGGCCGTCTTCCCTCGTCGCCTTCGGATCGGATGAGATTTATATGCCACCGCAAATCAATTTGGGAAGACTTGGTCCCCGGAGAAGACGGTCAAAGAGGTACACTATGTTAAAGGCAGAGGGTACCGATTCCTTGATTGGGGATCTTTATTTAGACCACGGTATTCAATGCACGCGTCTCAGGGATCCATCTTTCTTCTCCACATCAGAAAATCGGCACCCGCCGGAGAAGTAGATTTGCGGATGAACCCTTTAGTAGATTTTCTTCCACGTAGGCCTACATCGCCTGAGTTTCGGGTACGGGGGATGAGCGGTGTAGACCCTACCCCGGGGAGGATAGGTTCCCGGTAGCAGGTCTAATGGGGCAATAATGTCGGGCGATGAGGAGGAATGTGTCTCAGCGCGCTTCTCGGATCTGAGGAAATCATCTTGGACGAGTCCTGATAAGGTTGCGGTAAGCAAGGTAGTGGCTTGTGAGAGGACTGCGGGGGATGGGCCGCCATCGGCGGGGTGCGAAAGACAACGGAGAATGGCCAGTCGGGCAACCCCCACAGCGGCCAAAACTTCACCGGTCTTCCAATCCAGCATAGGGGCGTGATGTGTAGCAAGGGAAGCAACAGTAGAACAGACGAGAAGAACGGGGTAACACGAAGAACGTGATTCCTTTCCCTGTGCAGGGATACTATTTGTAGGACCACTGATTCAGCCGGGTAAGTGGATGGAGTCACTTATTAGTTACACACTGACGGAGGTGATGAACCAAGGGTGGTCTAGGCGGACACCGAGAGGACGATACTTGGTCACCAAAGATAGAAAGCATCCATAAAGCTCCCAGCCGATCCGGAATCCAGGGAAAGGCCCGACTCTCGGATACGAGATTCGGTTTTGGACATTGACCAAGAGCTCGGCAAGCAATGAGAGTTGGAGAGGGGATTACTCACACCTAGGGACGACTCTCACACGAACCCTAGGTGATGGCGTTTCCGGACGTTTGGGAAGGAGTGGGCAACCCCTACGGAAGTGTTCGGGGCTGCCTCAGTTGAGACACAACTTCTCATCACGCCTAACGGGCAAGCTATTTTGGAGACAGGGGGGTACTGTCCACTTGCTGGCCATCTTTCAGGTGGATGGGAAAGGTGCGAGTGGGGGATGCTGAAACACTGGCGCCAAGAATCGGGTAGCCGAACGTGTTTAAGATGGTTCGCGTTCCTGGAGGAGCTCCTACCGTCTTCTGCCGAGAGTAACGATGTCATGCGGGTTGCCAGGTGGTGAGCTCACTACGACGTCGGTGGGTCAGGGTGGCGAGGGGATCCTTAATTTGGGCCAGAGAGCCCTTCTTGTCGATGGCATCACAACGCTTGAATCAATTCACAAGACTATTCAGAGGTTTAAGGTGCGAATATTGCACACAGGCCGTTAGTCACCAACGGAGGAGTTCCCTGCTGTAGATTTAACAAAGCGGCGGTTTCACAGCAGACGAGGCGCGGGCTGGCTCTCGAAGACTCCGCGGAACTACTGCAAGGAATGTCGCCAGATCAGCTGTTGATTGGATCGCCTATCAGGTCCCTATAGTGGAGTCGACAGGCCAGGGCTTTCCAGAGAGGGCGAGACTGACCACACGTAGGCCACCGTGGAACCTTTCGGACGGAATGACCAGCAATAAATTCCACGTGGAGGGCAACACTGGGTGATGATCCTCTGCAGGCTTAGAGTCCCGTCAAACTTCGTCGGCATGGACATGCGGAGTTTAGGGGTCCGGCGGATGTCCCCGGAACGGGGACTGCTGCTGCTTGATGCAGGCAGCCGTTTGTTGATGTTGAGTGGCCTAGGAGCTGCTTGCATCATAGTAGTCAATTGGTTCATGCTTGATTGCGCTTGCTGTGCAGATTGCTTAGATTCCTGAGCCACGGTGGTAGGTGAGGTCGGAGTACGCTCGGTAGTGGCACGGGCGGGGATCCATGGGCTTATCGAAAAACTGTGACGTTGTGAGTAGTGGGATCATCTGGAACTCCACATGCGATAGGCTATAAGCCATCGCCAGGGAGCGGAGTCTAAGTAGGCCCGGTTTTCACCTGGCACCGCCGCAAAGTGGGTTCGGTCTTGCGGCGGGTGGGGATTACACACAGGTCGCTTCCTGTCGTGACTGTGCTTGTGCGAGTGGAAAGCCGAGGTGGTGCGCTCGGTGGGTACTAAATCGTGATGCGGATCGCTTGTCGGGGGACAAGGAGCAGTTGGTCTGGATCTGAGGGCTATGGTTCGTGGTCAGGGACGTGGCAGTAAGGATACGGGTACTCAGTTTCGAACATAGGACACTTCTGGAATGCTCTCTCTAGGGCACAGGGCACGATCGATTCGGCTACAAAGGTGCTGGGGAAGAGGAGGTCGTAAATAGTTCCGTGCCTTATTGTGACCAATCAACGGCGACAACTGTCACTTTTAAAATTTCCCGGCCAGTGCGGGGATCTGGGAACAGGAGCGTGGACGGGTAAGTGATCCCTAGGCGTGCCGGGGTGTGCCGGCGCCCGATGCGTTCGGGCTGCGGCACCAGCGCTGCAGGAGGATGTTGCGGCGTTGCGGCGTGTGCCTGTCGAACCGTACACGGGGTGGTCACGCAGGACACCTGTAAAGCTATGATGTTAAATCTAGATTGGACGATTATCAGTATGTCACTATAGTGTCTGCTTGTAACACTAATCTAGAGTTGCACGCTGCCTTAATCTGAAAATATTATCACTGCCACTATGGGGGGTGATTGGTAAAATTCTGGTATTTAAAGGGGTTGTCTCATCTCAAAGTATTCATATGGATGCTTGAATGAAAATAATGATGCTTTGGCTTGCCACTTCCTGGTACAAGTTGTCTGAAATTGGAATATGAGCTACATTGTATTCTGTCTTCTCGGTTTATTATGTTTATTAGTTAGATTAAATAAATTACCTTCTCAACAGGAAAGGAGAAGCTTCTGTGCTAAAGTTAAAACAGTAAAGTGAAATAGTCTTTTGTCTGAAAGATCTACATAACAAACAAGTTCTCTGCATCCCTCAACCTGTGTGTTGACATCACTCCATGCTATCAGATAGAACAAACCAGGAGGGAGATGATGTACACAAGTCAGTACTTGGAAATAGAAAGCCCTCTGAGGTGATAAAATCATTTGTAGCTCCTTAACAAAAGGATGAACCAAAGCAATTATTTGAAAAAAGTCTCATTTTGTGTTCCTACATTTGAAAGTCTAAATCCTTTGTTGTGAGACAACTCTTTAATTGCCTTTGGGCAAATTGTATTTTGACTTAGCTATATTATATTAGATTATATGGTATGCTGACTGCAGTGCACCCAACAGCTGCTGAAAGAACTGTGGGGGAGGATCCATAGAGCAAAGCTTCCTATTACATCCCACACAGGCTCAATATGGTTCACGTTAAGGGAATTATGAGGCCAAATTAGTATTTGGAAGTCTTGGTCATGTTCATCCAACAAGTGTCAGATATTTCTAGCCATGTGACATGTTGCATTGTCTTGCTGGCAGATTCCATCCATCCCAGGAAAGACAATTAGCATTTATGGGTGTACATGTGATCTGCAAGGATGGATTTATACCCAAATTGGTTGAGAGTAATGTCCACATGGGCCCAGAGAGTGCCATAAAAACATTCCCTAGACCATTACACTGCTTCCAGCAGTTTCAGAAATTCTTCCCCATTGGCCTGAAAGTCAATACTCATTCCTCTGTTTGCATACTTGTTAAATCACTTTTTACCTAAAAAAAATGCAATGAGGGATTTATGTGAAGACTGCCTTATACATACCAACAAGCTGACACAACATGCAATGTCCTTCATGACATGGCACATGCCGATGTTGAAGTAGGGAAGTGTCATATTAATGTGACTTTGACTGTGTAGTACGCAACAGGCTCCTTAGTTCCCCTTAGAGGCAGTCTGAAGTTTACCATTTAGATGTTTGTCTCTGCAGGCGATCTGGAGCTCTGTATCAGAAAAACTGTGCTACAACTATTATAAAGATATACAGGCAGTACCCGGGTTACGTACAGGATAGGGACTGTAGGTTTGTTCTTAAGTTGAATTTGTATGCAAGTCGGAACAGGTATGTTTGTTAAATGTAACTCCAGCACAGAAGGTTGACGTTTTAGGTTTTGGTTAGTGCAGGGAAGGGTTTTACATTTGTTTTGCCCTGTACTGAGCCCACTGTTATGAAGATAGATTTAACTCATTTTCTCCTCATGTGCTGCTGTGGGCATGACTGGTACTTTGTCGTTCCAACTGCTCGCTTTCTGTTATGGAACATGGAATGACAAAAGTGCCAGCATGCCTCCATAAGGTCTCATTTGTAAACTAGGGGGACAGATGTAGGTCACGAAACGTTGTAAGTAGTGGACTTGCCCTGTTCTATATAATTATAGCAATATAATTTTCAAAGATAGACAATTTAAAGCTCATTTTCACACGATAATTATATGAACAACTTCAACTGTTTATAACAATTATTGCCCTATATAAAGGCAAAGTGATCAATGATAAACATAAAAAATATTTGAAGTAGTGAAAATGGATTATCCATATACTGTATGAAAATTAACATTCTCCTTTTGTGTGGAGTGGATTGTGTGATGTAAATGGGTGTCCTGCTGTGCTGTATTACTAGTCAAACATGACAGTAACTATTGTTCACAGGACAAGGGCTAGCAGGGTGCCAGAGGGGGGCGCCAACAAGCCACTCTGTTTTAGCCAAGGGTAATTACATATAGGGTTAGGGCAGTGAACTGGATCTTTGCCCTGAGTGAATGAAAATCTAGCTACGCCTCCGAGTAAGCATCTTTCCTGTGGTTATAACAATGTTGGGAACCAATTGTCTTGATTGTGTAAGAAAATTGCAATATGTAAATAAGCTTTTAGAGGGCAATTGTGATGGAATTGGTCTTTATCTGTTCCTAGTGCCTCATTAAACCTCACATTTCTCTTATCTCCCTTTTCTGTGTAGTTGAATACAGACTATTGTTCCCTGTGAGCAGCTGTTTCTGCAAAGCGAGGCTGTCTGTAGTGTTCTTCATTTGGATTGTTAAAAAGAGGTCCAAAAAAATGTGTGCCCCATGATCACTACTTCAGCTCTCGTATCTCCAGCTCTGGGAACCTGCTGAAACATTTACATACATGTGTGTGATAGATCGCAGAGGCTCTTTTAGTGGTGATAGCCCCCATAACAATAGGGTGGAAGCATAAACTAGCGCAGGAAATAAGATTGATGGCACTCGGGGTGTGCTGCAGAGCAATGCAGGGCTTTGTCAGTACAAGAGCGAGCAAGAAAAGGAGTATGCACAAACAGAATGAAACCTAAAGAAGTTTGTGGTTACGGTGCCTTACAGTAACCAGCATTAAATAGACCATACCAGCGCACTCGGCATATCAACATGCTCTTCATTGCAAAATGGAAAATGGGAATCTTTATTTGCTAAATGCAGGCATCACGGAAAGATGCTGAGTAGGGAAGTGGGAGGATACAGGGGACTGAATGCACAGATTACTCCCTTTGTCCATTCCCTGTTCCTTTCTTTCTACAAGGCATAGCGCTGCTGGGAAAATTCTGAGACTTCCATAGAAGAACTTAATAGGGTCAATATATTAACACAGTCACTGCTGATGCAATCCCGTCTGGACTTCAATCTGTTGCGTCCATTACTTAGCAGCATTACTAATTTAATGGAAGGGAAAAGAGCAGTGAAACATACAAATGTAATCACTCTACCATGCTCGACCTCCCCTCCTACCAAGACAAAGACAATGCAGAATTAGGCCTTTATCTTACTGGGGTCACTTAAGAATCTTTGGCACATTTCATTTGAGGGGGAAAAAAAGGAATACGAGTATTTTTTTTTACATATATTTCATAATAACATGCAGACAAATCCAGGATTAAATAAGTACACATTGCTTACTGTAGCCAAGCAATGGAACAAATCATTGTGTACCCAACAGAAAGATATGTAATGGCAGACTCAGAGCTCGCTGATTTTTAGAAAAGTAATTTTTTTATACAGATAAATGGCTTAACGGGGTTGTCTTTCTCAAAGT